>OMLB01026362.1:37299-54581 GCA_900302555.1 Myripristis jacobus | reverse complement strand
CTCTCACTGATGTGGTGTAAACTTCATGCCTTGTCCTTTTCTCATCCAGACACATAATAGATGAGACCATACACACCAAAACAAAAGGTTGAATGATAATTTAACATGCCAGAACTAAACCCCCAGCATTACTTTCAGTCATGTGGATAGCACCAGTTGTGCAGACATGCCAAGGTCATTTTTGCAAGTCACAGATTAATTCAGCTGTAAATGCAGCCCTCAGCAAACTGAAACACTAAATACATCCCCTCTGCCCGGCAAATCGCACCATGATCCATGGCACTAAACATGGACTCAGTGATGCTGAATGTGTGTAAAGTCACGTTAGCTGCATTTTGGTCAAGTTAAGTTTATTTGTTAAGTGCTTAATCACCTGCAGTCTCAAAGGGCTTCACAGTAGTCACAAATAGAAGCCATACATTAAAAATGAAAACTACAGTTTGCCCAGAAATCAAAACACCCACAGCTTGCACTGGTCCAACCTAACACTGGCCCGAGCCCCACCCTCATTAATATGCTTTAATTCCAAGACCAGCCCAACTAATCAGTTTTCCCATAGAAAAACACTATCTTCTTATGATGCCAAGTGCAACTGAACTATAGATGTAGCCTCAATGCTACTGAACTACAGCAGCAGCTATTTTGTGAATAAAACGCAAAATCCTCTTGACTTGTATATATTTAATTTCTAAATTAACACACATTAGGCCTGCATCTTTTTCTCAGCTGCCACTCTCTGTTTTTCTGTGAGATCTTATGAGACGTGTCTGTTAAGAAGGCCTAGAAAGCAGTTGCTTAAAAAAAAAATGCCCAAAGAATGCTTCCCACAGCATTTTTTTTTTCAATTGTTGAGAAACAAGTTCAACTTTTCAGAAAAACTGTTGGTGAACTGCCATTTTTTAAGACCACCAATCCTGACGAAAAGGAAATACTGCTCTGGGGTGCATTTGGTTTCCCATCGCATCAACCACAAACATGCGGAGGAACAGCAACATTAAGGTGCCAGATGTCGGTCTGCTGTTTCTCAAACTCTCTCTGGACAGCTTCATTTTATAACTACAGAAAAAGCTCGGGCAAGTTGTCTCCTCTTTGCCACGGCTGGATGTAGCAAAAAAGACTCTAATTAACCAGTGATATCAGATGCAGAATTTGGTTGTTCCAATGAGTCAACAAAGCCACAGAGTGTTTTTATTAATCCCATAAAACACTCTTGTCAAAAAAAAAAAAAAAAAAAAAAAATGATGATGGTGGCAGCTGAGAAAAAATGTTGTAAATAAACATGCCCTAACTGTCTCAATTTTTGTAATAATGTTACATTTATTCAGAATGTGAAATAGTCATGACAAATCTATCTAAATTACACTATTCAAAAGCATGTGTGTGTGTATGTGTGTGTGTGTGTTTGTTTATTTGTATGTGTGTGTGTGTGTGTGTTAATGTGTCCAGAGGTTTTGAGGAATACTACATATTCAGAAAATTTTGTCTGAAACTACAGGAAAAATGATTTGATGTTAGGGGGACACTCCCCCTAACATCCGTGGCCACTTTGTTTCCTATTCAAAACCCCTCCGTTTATTTATCCCGGTGTTAGCTGTCACTAGTATCTCCCTCTAAATTAGGAGATTATAGCATTTAGTGCTAGTTAATGACTCAGGCATTTCAAAGAACATTAGCTGCTTTATCAGCAATGGCAATGCTGATTGTCCATTAGAGTTAACATTCACTAATTAACCGTCATAAACGAGACAGAGGAGGTATAAAGGAAATGATTTTATCTTACTCCATTACCACTGGTTACTGCTGGCAGAAACAATACATTTTGGGATAAAATTAAATACATACTGCATATTCAATTTATTTAAGCTCATAATATTGACAGTAAAGGCGTCAGATTTGTGAAGGTCCTCTCTTGGTCTAGTTATCGCCCTCATTCCATTGTAATGAAGATGATATGCTACTTTATTGATCAAAACAGGAAAACCCACTCTGTGCTTTTGCCCAGCTCTAGGGAGGTCAGAGTGCAGGGTCAGCTAAAAACACTGCCTTTGCAGCTGGTGAGGATTTAGTGTCTCATTCAAGAAGTCTTGAGCAAGGCAGAAGCTTATCAACATGGAGGTCTGAATGAAGGTCCCTCAGCTGAAGGACAATCTGTCCACCATGTCAGCTTTCCATCCCTAATATGCACATACACTTTACTCTAAATGCTAAATTGCTCTTTCACAAAGAGGAGACCTAACAGTCCTCCTTGTTACACCCAATGCACAAGACTATGAAGACATGCTATCAGTAGAGTCTTGCTGTTTGCCAGTCAGGCCCTCACCAGCCAGCATGCTGACTTTTGATATTATTCATTATTATGTGTACATGTATGCAGTTGCCTTTTTCATGTTTTTGTGTGTATACCTGTACATGTATGTGAAATATCGTGAATGACATTTGTGCCCTGTGGCTGTGCCAACCTAGGTCGTCCTACAGTCTGGGCCAAGGCCTGTGGCTGCCAGTCAGTAAGAGCTTTGTGGTGCCGCCAGTGGAGCTGTCAATCAACCCTGTTGCCAGCTGTAAAACAGATGTGCTGGTTACCGAAGATCCTGGGGATGTCAGGTCAGTCTGTACTAAGTTCAGAGGTTTTCACTATTAAAAGAGAGCACACTGCACACTAGCTCATCTGAAAACTGTTATATTTACATGTAGTTTGGTAGTAGATTTTATCCAAATCAATTTATAGTACTGTAGGAGCATACATTTTTAAAACCATTGTGGCAGTGCTTATGGCATTCGTAGCCCTCACCCCATGCAATTTGAATTTATGGTAAAGGTTCTGGAGGAGATGTTATAATATACTACTGATCCACTGTCCAAGAACAGCATTGCCTCTATTACACAATGAATCATCTGTACAAACATATAAGAACTGCGTTCAAATAACTGAGACTCACTGAAGAAAGAAAAAAGCCAATTGCTGAGTTTCAAATTCTGATGTTGGCACTGGTCAAGCTGAGCTACTTTACATAGCTTTGAGTCAACTTTATACACACATTGTTTGATCATTTCAACAGCAATAGTGTAGTATTTTGGTCCTGCTTGCGACCACTAATTTGGAGTACTACATAATGTTATACTGAATATATTTAAAAATATTTTGCAGCTTTTGATAAGGCCCATGGGCACTGTGTTATTTAGTGCCCATGACTGCACATGTGCTGACAGGATGATGGATGGACAGACAGACAGATGAACAGAAGCAAAAATATAGCCTCTAGAGCAGGTGAAATATGTTAATTAATATGTTAGTTAAAATAAGCAGGATTAGGAAATCATAAACAAATGTATACAATTTGGTGAAATATTTTACATTATTTAGGTGGAAACTTCAGATAAGTGCACTGGGTTTTCTTGTTCTCCCTGCCCTATATATTATTTGCTCTCTTCATCATTTAATGTATTTTTAAATTGTGCAATTTTGTCATGTCAACAGTCAAAACAAAACTGCAATAATATTGCAGTAACACCTCCATCAAATCACACGCACTACTAGCTGCTCCTCTTCACCACCAAGCACACAGCTTGCTGGAGAAATGAAGCAGCTAATAGCAACCTGCAGCCTGTTTTCACAAGCAGGGATGACCTTGCCATCAGCTGGACACCATTAAGATATTTTTTCTACTTTGAATGTCTATAGAATACTGCTAATGTTCACTTTGGAATTTTACCATTACTTTTTTTTGATGTTTTGCAGACGCATGTTCAAGGCAAGTAACGTCTGTTTAGGCAAGAGAGGTATAAAATAAATTTAATAAGTCTAGGCGGACAGTCTAATTTGTCTCCATCATAAGGCCAAAAATCTCAAATCACTGATCTCTTTAAGTCATGTCAGTGCATTCTGTATCATGGACGATCTTGACGAACATTGCGTCCAAGATGTTCATTCTTAAATATTTCTTTTTTTTTCTTTTCTTTTTCAGTTCTGGTAATCTGTGTTAAAAAAAAAAAAAAAAAAAAAAAGATAGCTGCAATTTCTTGTCAGTTTTGTTTGTTTTTGTTGTCTGTAAATGTGACACAATACCTGATCCTGCTTGACACAGGTCTGTGCTCTCACATTTTCTTTTTTCTTTCTTTTTTTTTGTGGTTCTCCCTTCCTAGATGGCAAATGCCATCTTGCTTTTTATGGCATGAGATGCTTACCTCTTTTGTTTTTAATTTCATGGAGTACAGTTTAGAATTAAGGTGAACACATTTGTAATAGCTGACTTTTCTCTAATACAAAGGCATTCGGCCTAGAAAGGCACGCTGGTGCAACGTCACACAACATTCACAGAAGAGTGGCAAAAGCCCCATTCAACATTTTGCATTGAATTATTGGTATATCTTTAAATAAAAAAGGAAGACCTCGAATTATTGGTAAGTACAATTTGAAACATGATAAAAACCTAAGCATTGCCTAAAAACTGAGATAGAAACTAAACCATGAAAAGGAAGAAATGTTACACCCTCTGAAACAAAACAAAACAAAACAAAATAATAATAATAAAATCAAAACAACTGTTGACTTTCACTTAACTGAATGAGATCTTTTTAGCCCTTGTTTTGTCTACTTTCAGTGTGCAGGCATACACTATATTTCCTTTGCCAAATAATGGCATCCTTAAAGATGAGCATACCTAAACTCTTGATCTGAACAAATTGAAAGATGGTTGTTAGATATGATGTGTAAAATGAAATATTACCTCCATTGAGACCAGGATACTTTCACACACTCAGACAATGGATCCAAAAAGCCTTGGTTAAGTTTCTGTAATCTATCACCCCTCTGACCAAAGGTTTAATATTCTCAGTGCCCTCTGTACACAATAAGTAATAACTGGCATTGTGAAACTCACTAAAAATCTTGCCATGGGGTAAGCGCAATTTCTAATTCTAATGACATATTTATGCTCGACTAGGTGATCCCCCAGGCATCTTTTTACATGGTCTATGTAAGAAAAACTGTCACATGGTATATGGTATGTGACAAAAAGTAGTATTGCAGTTAATAAAAGCAAAACATTTAGATTGCACAACATTATCACAGTGAGTACAATGCATACCTGCATACAAGAGCCCACTGCTTGAGTCAACCAAGTGCCTTTTTTATTGAGACAAATGGAAAAAACACCGTGTGCTCATAGTTGTTAGGTAGTAAACTCCAGGTAAATGCAAGGTGCTCTTGAAGTCAAAAAGATGATCAGCCAGAGAAGTTGAGCCCCTGGGCTTACTTCAGGCACACTTGCATCAAGCCAAGGATGTAAGGTAAAATGCCTTTATTGGTTAGGGCACATCAAAGATAAAATCACACCACCAAAGAAGGTCAGGAGAGTGCCAGCCAGCTGGAAAGAGGAGTCAAACAGAATGATGTTGTCCTTCCTTGTATAGGCAATATGTGGCCAGGAGGTTTGCACTGGTTTACAAGAAATAATATGGAGGTTCCCCTCTGTTATTTCTTTTAATTCTGTATTTACTTGTCATGATATTCTCTGGTTATGTTACTGCCTCCTATACTACACAGGAGGGGCCGCACCCATATTGTCTGCTTCTAAAGCTGTGACAAAGACTTTCAGTGGCCAAAACATGTCGGCTTTTTCCAATATTTAGCCACTACATTTTTTTTAAATTTTTTTTTTAAATATTTCCTTCCTCATTGTCCCATTTCCTAATATTTGGAGTGGCTGGATCACTGTCTTAAATAGTCTTTTTTTTAATATGATTAGTAGGTATTACTAGTATTAATAATAAATATTAATATATTACATTTTATGAGTAACTCCCTCCTAGCTGATAGAATGGTCAGCTGTGTGACCAGACATCTGGTCTTGGTAAATGAACCAGTGTTGGTCATGCCTAAAATTAAATCAACCGAGGTCTTTGAATGCACTTCTCCAGCACTAATAAAAATCTTAATGTGTGATCTGCGTTCAGAGATGTTGTCAAAACAGTGCTTTGCTGGTTGCATAATTACAGCAAATTACTTATTCATGTTAAGTGGCGTATCGTGTCTACATGTCACTTTACGACTACATGCACGCACACAAACACGCTTATACAGCTCTCTCTGTGTCTCTCAATAACAAATATGTATTCACACACCAACACTATTCCCTTGTCCTTATGCCGTTTGTAGTGCTTTTTACCATCAAGCATCACACCTCTGATATGCACTTACTGATACAAATTTACTGGGAATCATGCTTTTGGCAGTATGGTTGTTCTCTGCCATCGGTAGTGGGACTATTAAATGATTTATCAGTCTTAAATCACTATTTAACATCACACTAGTAAATAAATAAGGACTTTTGAGAACATTAAGGACAAAATTTACATTTTATGACTGGTTAAAAGACCATTTCAGTGGAATGCTGAGTTAATGTGTCTGGCTAATGATCAGTTCCCCCAACATTGGAGGATCTGTCAGATTGTCATTAATAATGCAGGCAACTCATTATCCGAAGCATTTTTTGTGAACAGAGGTCCTGTGGGAGCTCATGGAGTTTGTAGCTAGTGCTCTTTTCTAACATGTTTGTGCAGGCAATGAAGCAGTCAGTTGGTCAGTCATGATAGATGTGAAAATACTAATTAAATTATGGAGATTTACATTTTTGCTCTTTGAAGTTAACTATATGAGCTTAATAAGTTTTATCACATAAGACCACAGTGTGAAATCTTCTGCCCTAAAGTGATAGTTTGGGCTCTTACCCATATTGTCACAACTACTACTCTTAGGAATGTAATCGATCCTTCCCTGTTGTGTGAACGAACGCTTCACCGGGAGTGTTGTTCTCTAAAATGAATGCAAGTAGATCTGTTCCAGTAGCACCACATTTTTGCAAGGTGACCCGAAGTTGAAAAGATGTTTTGAGGGATGCAAAACAGTTTGTTTGGGATTCACTATCAATGCTATATCCAGCCAGCTCACTTGCAAACTGGCAAAACTACTTTTGTTTCTAAAACTGCCACTGTATCATTACACAACACACCACATTCATTTTCTGTACATAAGCACACCAGGTACAGACCACCAAAATGGAATAATGTTTCTTTGTCACTCATTGCTATGACGAAGTGCTGCTTTTAGGTCTCTGTGGAGGAAAGCCTAATGCCAGTGGAGAGCAAAGAGACTTCAAACTCTCTTCAACTAGCAAGCTGGTAAAGCTGCAAGATCTGACATTTTTTCTAAAATTATTGCCAATAACAGCCATGACTCAAAAATATCTGTGTGCGTAGACCACACAGCGGGCCCGCACTACAGATACAGATGTTTCTGACTGATTGACTGACTGATTGAATGACTGACCGAGTGTTCAGAGATACATGATTGTTCGGCCGACAAATGATGTCACTGGTAAAAACAGTAGTAGTTGTTTCTGAATGCTGTAGAACGTGTCTATAAGGAGTAATAAGTGATTGTGATTGTGTGTGTGTGTGGGTGTGGGTGTGGGTGTGGGTGTGCACCCGTGCGCTGGGAAGACCATGTATGTGCAGGGCGGCCTCTGGCCAAATTGGGGCCCTAAGCGACATTTTATATCTGAAAGCAGGTCAGTGAACTAAGCAAGCGTGTGTGTTACGAATTAAATAAATTCAGTTCAAATAACTTTAAACTGAACTTCTTTATTGATGCATAGATTGATAGGCTATAAACTTAAGCTAATATATGACCACAACTGGTCAATTTACCACTCCTTTTTCACAGAGGTGAATGTATATGCAGACAAATGCATTAACAAAACAATCAAGAATTGGTAAGAGGGCTGCTCGAAAATGTCATCTCCAGGCCACATTTTAGACTTACAGTCGTCTCTCTTCTATCTCATTATGAGTAGCAGCTAAGGTGTTTATGCGGCACCACAAAGTTTTACATTCGTTTCAACAACATACCCACCTTCAAGTGAAGCACGAGCTTCCTCTTGTTTTGATTTTTTTTTTTCCTCTTAGTTGCTCCAGATTCAAAATGCCTCTTAGAAGCCATCCCCTCTCCTCACAGTGCAGCAGTGTCGGTGCATCTGACCACTGATTGGTCAGATGCTGATTACTGTCAGTCACTGCAGCGACGTGTGCGGTGGGGTGTCAGATTACAGGTCTCTTTTTTTCTCACCTCCTGGCTTGGGCTGACTTAGTTCTCTAGCCTAATGGGCATCGCATGCGCCATGTCCGCAGGCAAAATGAGGCCCTCCATGGATCGTGAGGCCCTACGCAGCTGCATGTTCTGCGTGTAGGGAGGGGCGGCCCTGTGTATGTGCATATGTGAGATATCAACTAAGATTCCACTGATCAATTTAAGTGATAGATGTGCAGAAATACTCAGCATAGCTCAAAATATTGTTAATTTGGGGTTTTCGATAACTGGAAAAGAAGCTACTGAGCAAAGAGCCGTTTGAGAGCCAAAGGAGCCGGATCTCATTGGGAAGCTGAACCACATTATCTGACTCACTGAAACAAACCAGAACTCTCATGACTATATCCTGGTTGAACAGAGAGCTGCTCAGTTTCTCTTTGACCATGTCACCTTTTAGTATCGGCTGAGCTTGCATGGAACCTGTGTGGAGGTGATACCAAAAAAATACCAGGTACTATCCGCAACTTTTGCCTGATGGAAAACCAAAAAAGGCGAGTAGAGTAGAGTCAAGTTGAGCTGTAGCATGCGGTGGAAAAGCAGATTATTTCAAATAAAAAATAAGTTGGGGCTATTTAACTGTACCAGTAATCAGTGTTTGAAAACTGCTGTCCAGTAGAGCCACTGCTCACAGAACCGAGGTCAAAACAGCCGCTTTTTAAATGTAGTCGCAGTACGGCCACATACTAGGTTTTGACCTCGTCTCGTTCTGTTATGAATATGTTTTTCAGTCTGAGCCACTTTTTAATATTGGATCGTCCTTGGAAATATGCAAGGTTTTTGTGTGTGTGTGTGTGTGAAAAACGGGTTGGTCTCAGTGATGTTACTCTTGAATTGCTATGTTCCTATCTCTCAAAAAGAATATTATCTGTTGTGAGAAATTCCTCTTCTTCATCTGCTGATCTTACATGTGGTGTCCCACAAGGGTCAGTGTTAGGCCCCTTTCCAATTTCAATTTTTATCATCCCCTTGAGCCATGTTATTTTTTAACATAACAACCTCTACTGCTCTTACCCTGATGATACCTGACTGTATTATTTACTCAAAACTTCAAATCCTAGCTGTCGGGCACCTTCAGGCCTGCCTAACAGGCATTCAATACAAGAAGCCCCAGGTAAATGCCAACGAGTCAGAGATTGTTTTATTTCGTCCTCTGAGTCAGATATGCCTTCTTAAAGACAAACTTGGAAAAGGCAAAAGTGAAACCAATTGCTAAAAACCAGGGTGGGGCATTTGATTCTGGCCTTTGTTTTAATCATCAAAATTATTAACGAATAATTAATGAATAATAAATAATATTGTGAGTAATGTTAATTACTTGAATTTAAAATCTTTGCAGTTTCAGCCCATGCCTTGTTTTTTAGTCAGGTACTTGTAACATATGATAGAAATGTCAAACAAAGGTGGATGTTTTTCTGTTGTCAAGATCAGCATCTCTACTCTCCCCAGTGTGCGCAAAGTGGAATTCAGTGCAGTTTCCAGCCAGTAGCAGAGCTTTACAGGGCTGGTATGCCTGCAACATGGTGTAGATTTTTTAACCCAGTATTGCTTGCTTTTCTTGCTTACACTCACTGAAAGTTTAGATACCTTCATGAAAGATATTTTCTATTGTGTATTATTTTAGCTATTGCTATTATTATTTTTTTCATGCCACCCCTCCAGCTCGCGTCATTTTCAGTGAGAAACAGGAGTTTGTCAGTGACAGGAATTATATTAGCAAGTGGAATGTAAAAAATCACCAGTAAAAAAAAAAAAAAAAAGATGACCTCACAAAAATGTAAATTCAGACACAGTAAGGCTTATTTTACAAGTGTTAAGCTATGTTATACTTTGAAATTACTTTAAGTGGAGTAGATTAAGCTACATTTGATTTCATTATTGTGTGACTGCAGCCTGTTTGAAAACGAAATTTTGTGACAGAGCTTAGAGAAATGTACAAGTAAAAGTATTGTTGTGGGCAGACAGCTAGAAAGAGCTTGTAGCCTTTAAGTTTACCAAATTATCTGTCCCTGTATAACAGTGAACAAACCAATATGTAAATAGTTTCAACTAAACTTGTGTTTCTGTAGCTTGACCTCTCACTCATTACACCTGTTAAAATTCTACCTATAGGACACTGACCAGGATTTAATAGTACAAATTCCTCTTTTGATAGTGTGTGCTGCAATCAGTGTCAGTTGGGTAGGACACAAATGTCATATAAAGGTGGATGCTGACTTGACACCTTTACTCCCAGAAGAGGTGATGGGCTGCTATATTACAAACAAGGTGTGACCGCCTGAGGGTTCAGGTGTCATTTTGTTTTCTAGAGACTGTGTGCCTGTAAAGCCTTTTGAGACTAGAGTAGTGATCTGGGGCTATAAATGAACTTGAACTCAAAGGTGATGTGTCAGCTCATACTAGTATGTTGTAATTAGATTGTTTGGATTCCATTTTTTTTTTAAATTACACAGTTGTAATATCTTACTGTACACTCTGTAATAAACTATGGACTGTAATGCTTCACTCCTTATATTTCCTTCTGTTCACTCCATGGCTGAGCTTTAATCATTTCATAATCACCCCCTCTTGTGCACTACTAACACATAAGCCTTTACTCAACTGGCTTATGAAACTTGTAGTCGAATTGCAGCCAGAGACTAGTTTTCACAAGACAGACTTGCCAAAGTCATCTAGGATGAAAAAAGGTAAAACTTTTGTCACTGGATGCATGGTTAGATTCTCGTTGTATCTGAAAAAGCAGGAAAAACTGCTGGCTTTATTTTGGAGAGCAATATTGTTTTTCTTTCTTGCAATTGGCAAATATTTGCAAAAGATCTCAAACAAAGGTTTTCTTTTAGCTAACAAGTGATGGACACATGATCTGGTGCACTCACCGTAGGAATGAAGTAGGAGCCTTTGCTTTTTAAAGCTTCTTAAAAATTTAAGGGTTCAAATAATGGTTATAATGATGATAATAATGATAATAATAATAATAATAATAACAAAGTTAGGTTCAGCCATTATGCTCTGCCCACTGGTTTATACATTATATACAGTATGGTTTATACAGTAAATTTATACATTTATTTATTTTGTTTTGGGAGCCAGTACCAGAGATCACATGTGCTCTAGCCTACAAATTTGAGCGGGGACATGGTTAGATAAAATTCATGATAATGACGTCATGTGTTTGTGTGTGTGTGTGTGTGTGTGTGTGTGTGTGTGTTTAGAATAAGCAGAAATCGATAAACCTCCAAGTGGACAACAAACAACAACAATAACAGATTCAGCACTGCCATTCTGATTTTTTTTGTGCTTAGTGTGGATTTATTAATGTTTGGATGAAAAAGGTTTTAATCTCATTCATTTTTTAAAAATTCGTTCCGGTTTTAGTTGTTCAGTGCATTTTTTATGTACCGCATATTTGAAACTGTGCTTCATTAATTCCTCAGTGAATTAATAAAGCCATGGATTCATTAGACTGTGTTTATACAGTATGTGTGCCTGTCTGTGTTGTTGTGTGCACTTATTTGAGTGATGAATGCAAGGCCATCAACCCGAACAAGTCAGCCAAACATCCTGGTGTGAGTGCAGTCGCATGCACAGCTCAGTTTCCCTGACAGAACCTTTTGTTCAGTCATAACAAATACACCTTATAAATGTCTTATATAACAGCAGAGCTCCATAAAATAATAAAAACAATCCAATCTGTTATGTTTCTGTTCTGTGTTTAATACTGTATGATGTCTGTTTAACTTCAGTTCCTGCCGTCATGTGGTCCAGACTGAACCTTTTAGAGAAATAGAGAAATCCTGTATATCCTGTACTTCTCTGCTGTAACTACAACCCATAGGGTGAAGGGCCTACTATGCACCATGCAAAAATGTTCTTGCCCAAAGATGTAACCAGAAAATACTGGTTACAATGTTTTGTATAATTATGTATACATTTGGTTAGTGTTTCTGGGGGCACAGTCTCATTTCACCTACAATGCTGAAAAGTTTATGAAAGAAGTGGAAGAATGATTCCCCTGTTTCCTAAAGGGATAATTAAAGTTAACTTGTGTCTAATATTATATTTACATTTCTTGTTTTTGCTGTTGAACTAAAGCCGTTGTGTCAACAAAGCACTTTATAAATCTTCCAATCAATAGCTCTTCAGGCATTCTGATCTGTGCTCCAAGACCAGTATTTCTGTCAATACGGGCCTGTCGATAACCTGGAGTAGTCTGACAGCCAGTGCTAGTGATGAATGACTCCACTTGCCATGATCAAGCCAGCCTTCAAAATACTCCACCACAATCCAGTTCAGCTGCAAGAATTAAATGAAGGATGCAAATCAAATGAATAAACTTACTTGTCATTACAAATATCCATCAAAAAAAAAAGTTTGATAACCTTAAATTGAAACCAAGGGATTTATATACCAATCTTCATTGTATCCCTCGAGTTTACCAAATTTTAGGTATCCCCGCTAGATTTCTCTGCAATGATTAAAGTAAGCTTAAAGAAAACTGGTAATGTGCTCTCCATTCAATGACAAAAGTGCTTGATTAGAGTCAGCATATTTGTGGTGAGCTGGAACAAGAGCATTAATCAACTGCAGGGGCAGACCAGTTACAGGCTCTGTAATCATGCTGGAGCAGCACTCTAACTTTGGGCCGCATCGTCTGGTCATCCATCATCTGGAAAAGCAAGAAGCGGCAGGGGAGATTAATAACAAGTACATTAGAGTCAGTGTTTAGGTGCCACCAATGTGCTTCTGGGTCAAGCAACAGCGCCACGGTGCCAGAAGAGATAGTCTTGATTAGTTAATGACTAGACTGCTATTGGGGTTTGTGCCCAGTTCTGAGTTTGATAAAAATCATTTCCAAATTCTTGCGTAATTATGTTTTGAACATTTATACAGAGTTATGTATCGTTAGATTGCTTTTTTAAAAAAAGTATTTTCTACAAACCATTATATGTTAATTCCACAATTGATAGACGTGCACACCCGCTGGCATTGCATTGCTCCAATTCACACTGGTGCTGTGGTGAATCACATGCCTCTAGCACCAACCGGAAGTGTCATGGTACAGCCCATAAAGACCACACACAGAAGTACAAAGCAGCTTTTTCTCTGGAACAAAAATGTGTTTTTTCAGGGGTGTTAGTGACATGAAGCGCCGAGCTGCTGCTGACGTGGGGTTGTTCCTATATAAATAATAGGGGCAGCTGTTCTGACACACACAGTGTAGGTGGAAAGGTGGAAACTGACTATTTAAAAGGATAACATTAGCGATAATACCAGGGATGGGTGCTAGACACTGGAGGTGGTTGAGGTGAATTTACCCCCTTCACTGTAAAGCAATTTGAGTCTAGATAAAATGCTGTATAAATGTAATCCATCATCATCATCATCATCCAAGGAAAAGTTTGTGCACAAGGTTCTTTTCCTTGCACACAAACAAAATGCACTGAATCACTATGGGCTCAGCATGTGACAAATGGAGAACACTCAAAACTTGAGGCATTTTCCCCTGTCAGAGGGCCAGCTACAGATTAGGTGCACTTGTAAATAAGTGAACTTTTGCTTACATTCTACTTAAGCTGATGAGATGTCCTCATTTTCCCAGGATATTCCTCAGGTTGTTTTCGGTTTGTCCTTGGCTGGCAAAGGCCTGAAAATGTCTCTGATACCAGAGGAGGTCCGCTGATTGGTCATTTTTACTACAGGACCAAGGGAACTACCAAGGAGTCTGGAATAAACATAGTTTCTGTCTGGACAGGATTAGTATGAAGGGCGGCATAATGCAGTGCAGTACACTGCATATATACTGTCCATATTGTTCATTAATATATGCATTACTTCATTAGTAGGTGTTAATAGCCTGATATTCATACTGAATAGTTATTCTGTTTCCACTCCATTAGGATATTCAGTCTGACATTGCCTTCTTTTTTGCGAGGTGCAATTTTATTTTCACTGACCAACTCACTGTATTTTTCTCTCAAAATAATGTGGATGCCTCTTATTTGGTCCAGAAGAAGAGAGGGAGACAAGAATGACACATATTTGAACCTGATGTATTTATTTACAGAATTTGTATAAAAACATCAAGTGTGTGGGACACTGTTTTGTCCAGAATATGGTGAGTCTGAGGGCCTTTTCACACCTGAAAGGCTGAACCAAGGTTCATGTTTGTGTTGGCCTGTTTACATCTGATCCAGTTAGTTTTGATTTCACATGGCAATTATATGAGTGCACTACAGAATTTTACATAACATACCTGCGTCCTGTCATCATCATCTGAGTGGGCTGTAGCTCCCGATACTTGACAAAGTCAAGTATCGAGAGATTCAGCCAATTTGGCAACACACCAGCTCATGTCAGTGTGTTGTCAATTTGGCGGTGCTGCTAGCCTTCTATCGCTGTTCGAATTAATGGAAAGAAAGGAATGAACAAATTGAATAAGTAAAAAAGTAAATAAAAAGAGGGAAAAAAGGAAATTTGTCCTTCTCATTGGTCAACACACCACTTTTTCTAATTGCATCATGCACCTTTCTGTACTTCTGCCGTAGTTTCTTATCTTTGGGTGGCATTTGTGTCCCATCCCCTCATATCCTGTCTCTCAAATCCTCTCTGAAAATACCTGGAAAGTGTCAGCATTTTTATGAGTTTTTTTCCCCAGTTGACTTTTTATAACATTGTTAGACCATATTTAAATTAAAACTTCTTCTCCCCATGTGCCATCACAGCTCATCTTTCCTTTTTCAGGTTCTGACGATAGCCTCCCAGAACTTGCTGTAATTGGGCCAAAAGTCTTAACCATTCCAAAAAAGATATTTTCACACTAGAAATGAAACAAACCATGGTTCAGTTTGATCCGGACTGAGGCTACCTGATTTCTTTGGACCTCTTTGGTCCAGGCCTTGGTCCAGGGGAGGTTTCACGCCTGTTATTTTGGTCGGATCAAACTGAAAAGTCCGAAGGTCTCAACTAAATGAGGTAGGTGTGAAAGGGCCCTAAGTTAGATGGGCTGATAGATTAAACTTCTGTCAAATCCTGTGCAGAAAATGCACAGGAAGAAATTTATTTAGTGCAAAATGTTGCTTAGATTTAATAGCTCTTAGATTTAATCAATTTAAAGCAACCTTTAGGACAGCTTTTACAGTATAAATTCCAAGGCCGTCACCATGTTTTGTTTTGTTTTGTTTTGTTTTTATTTTTTTGTTATGGTCTGACTCTGGTACAGCTTTTAGAAATATTTGTCCTGCCCAACCGCGGCTCTCAATTGACTAGAACTTTGACTAGGATTTTGACAAGAGAATAGTCACTGAAGAAGGCAACACCAGACTTCTGAATCACTTGAGCAACACAGTGATCGATACGGTACCAGAAAACTACTACTACTGCTGTGGGGAGATGCACTGTAATAATCACAAATGAAATTGGTCAGGAAAAGGAATCTGACTGAATCGCTCTAAATCACTAAACACTACACTACCACAACTCATCGAGTAATGTTAATGCAGTCTAGGCAGGACCAGTGATTTTTCTCCTCCTATCCAGCAAGATTAGCTCTTGCAACAACAAAATTATATATTCTAGAGCATGCAAAATTACAATATGGCGTGTATATTTTTTAATTCAGCTACTGTCAGAGGCAACATACACAAATCAAGCACAAAATCGTGTTTTAAAATGCTACACAACGTTTTGAGAGACTTATAAGTATCCCCACTCGTCTTTTTTGCATTTGTTTACCTCACTGTACTCCTCTTAACTGTGCTTGCAATAGGCATCTTGAGTTGATTCTGTTTTCATCTTCAGCTGAGTTAGAATGCATCCCACAGCTGAGTCAACCCATTATTTTTGTTTGTGATGCTTCATCTTGCCCACCCTCGATTTTCCTCTGAATTTAGAAATCATTTGTCAATGTTTTAAGTGCCTGGCAAGCACCACTGACGCACAGAATGCCATGTGTTACCCGTCTGATTCCCAGAAAGTGAGCTGCCAAATAAAGAGGGGTAGGATAAAAAATGAGGGAAGCACAGGATAAACTTTTCTTTTCTTTTTTTTTTTTTTTTCCTGTGGATTTGCGGGCTCTCAGAATGGCAGGATTTTCCTTTGAGACTGTGCTAAGCAGGGGGTGTATTTAAGGTTTCAGAACGTGTTGGGATCAGTGCAGAGGAAGTTGTAAAGTCGGGGGGCATCACTCTAGGAGACAATTTCCAAAATTTCATCAGCAAAATCGATACATTCGGTGATTTTCAACTCCTGAGAACATCAATAGGTCTAAATGGGTCAATCAAACAATCAATCAGTCAATGAGTCAGTCCATCAATCAGTCCAGTGCCTCAATCCTTCAACCCTTGTGCTTGAAGAATATAGGTACAAAACATATATACTTGCACAAAAATAAATCAAAAATATAAAAAATAACAAACATATAATGCATTTCACAAAGAAAAAAACCCTGTTAAAATTGGATGAGTCCAATTTAAACAAAAAACAAGCAAAAAAAAAAAAAAAAAATCTGTGGTGTGAACATAGTTTAATCTACTGTGTAGACCCAACTTGGATAGACTATCAAACCTTTTGAATTTCATTTAGACTACAGTGATATATCACAGTGCACTGTGTGCCTTGTCAGTTCCTGTTTCTTTCCTCACTCTCTCTTCTCGATTTAAGCTGTGTGTTTCTCATCTGTGTCTTAACTGTGAAAATACACTTTAATTAAAAAAAGAGAAAGAAACTGTTTTCTTTTAATCAAAGCTTGTGCAGAGGAAAACTGTTTTTTGTTTAATACAGCCCAAGCAAATAGAGGGAGGATGAAACCACACTTCAGTAACTGTTCAGCCACCAGAGCCATTTGTTTTAAGAATGGTTCAAAATTATCATGACTCCAGCAATGCACAAATTGTTTGAAAAGCCGTTTTGTGTGGAAACATCAAGTTTTTAGCTATGGCTTGGAGGAATCTTACCATGATATCATCAGTCTGAAGTGTTATTCCAGGCTCCATCCAGTGTCCATCTGTTATAATCAGCCCACCAGCCCAAACACACTTTATTTATAGAGATTTGTACCATTTATCTGACAAGACAAATACATAATCTCAAAAATAGATATGTATCAGGAAAAAAGAAAACATCCACAGCTGATACACACAGACAC
>OMLB01026362.1:0-17292 GCA_900302555.1 Myripristis jacobus | reverse complement strand
CATAGAAATCTCTCTTGCTCTCTCTCTCTCTCTCTCTCACTCACACACACACACACACACACACACACACACACACACACAAATGTATCAGGTTCACTAAACTGTATCATATACTACCATAAGGCACATGGCTCTTTCTGCTCAGAAATAATGATAAAACTGTAGGTTCACTGGGAATGAGGAAGAAGAAGACAAAAAACACCCTGCGTAATCTTGAATAGTTTCTTTATTGCATGAATGGCATAGCTGAAACATGGTTCCGACAGATGATAGGGAACCGAGCAGACATTTGTTTTCATGTATGGCTATTTATGTATTTCTATATTTAGTGAGAGCCTCTAAGCAAAAGCATCTGTATTTTCTTGTTTTCAGTGTTTTATTCTTTTCTTCCATTCAAGGGAGGAGGCCATGTTGTCCACTTACTTTGAGACAATGGATGATCTACTGGCATCTTTTGGGCCTGTCCGTGACTGCTCCAAAGATAATGGGGGCTGCAAGAAGAACTTCAAATGTGTCTCTGACCGACGACTAGACTCCTCTGGCTGCATGGTGAGTGCAAGTAATTGTTTTATATTTATGGTCACAGCAAAGGCTGGCTTGTGGCAATCTCAGGCCCCCAGGATTCTGTGATTGTGCAATTGTGCATTTGATTTTTTTTTCGGAAAAGATAATGCATCATACATAATTTAGCACGTCACAGAAAAATACATAGGCAGAGACATGCAGGAAATGGGTCCAGATTACCTGCAGTAGCCGTTATTTACCATCACTTGATTTCACTAAAATGTCATGTCAAGAATATAGTTAAATACATTAAGCAATAAAATCAGTGTAAGAGTTTCTCTGTGGTGGCCCGCCACCACTGAACTGGCCATCGGGCATACCAGGACAAATCCCAGCGGGCCAGTGGACCCTAAAAAAAATCCATAATGTTTTTATCAGCCCTGTCTGTGTCTTTACCAGCCCTCTCTCTGTGCTTATCATTCGGTATGCACACAAAAGCATGCTGTGTGTTTTTTCTGTGACTGGGCTAACTGGCCAGTCGTAGCTAAGTTAATTAATGTGCATTAACATTCTAGACCGGGTTCAGATGGGACGTGGAAGCACCCTGAACAACTGCCCGCTTCTTTTTGGTATCCATGTTAACCAAGTAGGCTGTTCAGACAGGACGTGCTTCGGTGCAGAACTCTCAAGCACAGCTCATGATTTAAGGTGGCAGTTTGGTCATCTAGAATATTCGCTCAGCAGGCTGCAAGCGAATTTCACAAGAAAACACACAGAAAATACCTTGTAGATGGTCAAATATGTGTACCATGCTTGCCAACTCTTCTGATTTCCCTGCCCCTCTCCCACTCTTCTCCTGGGCTTTCATTTCCCCTGATTTTCTCCCACATTTGGATGATATTTCAGAATCTGCCAGTCCACTATATTTATTATAAATAGAATAGAAAACACAGTCTGCATGGTGTCCTTAGAGTTCCACCTCCACTCAAAACATATTGTTTTTTATCAGAGTCAAAACGGCGGTGGGGGGGGACAACCAAGGTCCTGCATGTGTGTGAATTTAAGCAGATTTAAAATATAATTGGGGTGCTTTATCTAGTGGGCTATCTCCGCCTATGTATTTAAAAATGAACAAATTGTCAAAATGCTTCATTGAACTCATTCCTTTTCACTTTTATTCATGTGAATGTATAAACATGTCATGCTCACAGACTGGACCCAAGCACACACACAACCTGGGCCAATCCCATAGATAAATCCAGGGCTGAATTTATTTCCCAGTACACCCATGCCTGCCACAATTGAATTTCTACTGCTGGGAGGAAAATAATTAGTGCAATTACAGTCTACAGTCTACAGTCTAATTACAATCAATCTCTGTTGCTGTGCTCAAGAGGTGTGCTTCTCATTTAGTTCTCTGTTGTGACAGAAACTGAGGGCATCCGGACTCTAGGGCTTCACCTGTGCCAGCAGCTCCACCCCAGCAATAATGGGGAGGCTCCTGGTTTAAGACCAAGCCTTTATGTGTAGGAACTGCACTTAAGAGCTGACATTTTTGTTATTAAATTTGGATTGTGTTGCCTTGTTGTCCTCAAAGCATTGACTCTGATGAGAGGCACAAAACAGCAACTTGATACAATCAAATCTGACACTCAGTTGGAGGCAGTCTCAGAAAAGGAGATAAACGCTGTTACACTAGGCACATCACATGAAGATAGAACCAACAAGTCTAAAACATACAGAAATGTTATCAAATCTGACCACAGAAACAGCATGTTGGGGAGTAAGCAGTTACATGTATAAATAGTTACATGTAATTAAATGACAAGATAAATGTAATTGTAATTAGTTACACTTACTGAGGAAAAAATGTAATTTAATCACAGTTACTAATCAAGGTATCGGTGATTACTAAGGGGTTACATCCGAATATAGTTTAGTTTATATGTAGAACATAACATAATATTCATTCTGTTGCTTTTCATCTTTTCACCATGCAAAAATGTCTTCTTTTGGCATAGCTCCAGACAACAAAGCCATTGGGACAAATTTGTGAGAAAAACCATCAAGGGTAGAGTTGCTTACAAGAAGCTGTCTTTATGTCTAGACAGGCTCCCTTTATTTGGCAGTATACACTCAGATTTCGAACACTGTCTTTGGTTTTATTGTTAAAATTTGCACCACCTCTCACATGCCAATCAAATCAAAGCCCATTGCTTTAAGCAGCTGGTTTTTAAATTTAAAATATTTTAATCTTGTTTCAAATTATGCTGAAGAACTTTTAATAAAAGTCTCACAGTAATCAGCACTGAGTTCTGTTGTGAGGCTTATACTGCCTACTTTAAACTTTTGTTTTTAGGACTTTACAGCTTTACTGCCCAGTTAAAAACAGAAGAGTTAGAAAAGGAATCAAAAAGTAATTAGATGTAATAAATTACATTACTTTGATGAAGGAATTAAAATAGTTACATTACTTACTAGTGGAATGGTAGCCAATGCAGACACTGTATCCAGTACTGGCCAAACAATCACTCACACAACTTACGTCCATTTTTGTAATTTAATTTTCAGCAGTCGCTGTTACAAGTTTAGTAATGTTCAATTATACCTATATGACAGCATAAATACAAATCTTAACTGCCCAGTGAAAAGCTAAAGCTACACATTTCCTCATAAGCAGTCACTGACATTGTAAAGTTACAGAAAAGGTTAATCTCGGCGCTGACACAACCCAAACCCAAACCCAAACAAAACGTTGATACAGTGTTTGGAAGTTCAGTGGAAATTACATGTGTAGTTGTCAGTTTTAGGAGAAAACAGTGGCAAGTTGAGCCAAAAGCCAGGGCACATTTAAAAGCACACAGATGTAGCTTGTCAAAACTATGACAACTTTGAATAAAAACAGCAACAGATCAAATGAATAAGACCAAATGTCATAGAATAGTGTGTTATTTCATGCCTCGCTGCCCGCTATAGGATTCAGTGTTGACACATTTTTAACAGGGTAACCAGTAATCTGTTACCTATTGCATTTCAAAAGTAGACATCCCAACACTGATGGCAACAGCAGCTCAGTGTGGTAGCAGTAACACAGTAGCGCTAGAGTTTGTGTTACAGTGAGATGAATGTGCAATATTAATTAAAACTTGTGAGTTCCATCGTTGTGGGCATATTATCCTAATAATAGCATAATGGAATAATGTGCACTGCTTGCACTGGTTAACTACATGTGTTTTTATAAAGGTAAGAGTTCTCAGCTGGTGTGCCAGGGAGTTTAGTTAGACACTGAAATATGTGTGTAAATATAAGACAAAATGTTGTAAAAAAGCATATATATGATGTGCTTTATTTTCATAATCATTCCTTTTCCTTTTAATATTGGTTTCCAAGCTGATGCTGTTTAGGCATGGTCTAACCAGTATGTGAATTTGCATGCCGTTTGGCATTATTAAAATAGGCTTATATAACATATCCAGCAGTCAATGATGTACAGTAGCTTTATGTACTTTACTGTCGTGTGCCTCTAGACCAAACAGTTTCACTGTATCCTCCACATCCTTTATATTTTGTGTGGGCTTGGGTTTTTAAGGCACTGGCTTTTCACCTGTCAGTAAGCTGCACTACTTAAGTATATGGAAGATTGAAATAGCATTTTAATTTTTAAAAAGTTCAGAGACACATTTGTATCAATTTATGGTCTTGAAAGGTCTTACTACCAAATTAGTGATATGTTTCAAAATTATATTGATCAATCAGAACTGCTTCTGGGACAAAAACACCACAGTAAAAGTAATAGTTGCTGTGTAGGTCTTTCAATTTGTGTGGCAGTTATTCACCTTGAGCATAAAATGTACTGTGAATAATTTTTTTATTAATTCAAAGTGCACCATAAATGGAGCTCTCTTCATATGTCCTAGTTTGATTCATGTACCCTTGTTTGATTTCAGATGGCACATCATCATGTGCAGTGCAAGGCAGGTTTATGTCTGGTATATTTACAAGTAGAGGGTAATGGGAAGCTCCTAACGCCAGGCATTTGACAGGAGTTTGGGGTGGGCCAGGGTCATAAACCAATTAAATAGATGAGCCATCATTAGGGGGCTGGACGGTACTGTAATTTCACCGGTCCTTTGGCTGTTCGTCACTACCTACGCCAAAAAACTGATACTGCAGTTTCCTTGTTTTTATTTCCCCCTTCTCATCTTTAAGTGTCGAGAAGCTGACAGAATAATAAACCTTTCGCATCCATCATATAGTGCCTGTTCATCTGGCCTATCCTCTGAAGAAAAAGGTAAACTGAGTTTACCTATTCAACCCATGCTCTTGTTGTTCAGAGTTAATATTAATAGATAGCTAGAGGGTAGAAGCTGCTGCTTGTCTTGTCCATGATGTGTGTTTGTGTGTGTGTGTGTCTGCGTCTGTTGATTTTATTTCTTTTTTAGTGTTGATTAAATTACTTTGTAGGAATACATAGTTTTTAATAAGCTCTTCCCTTCATGGTAGTATTTAGTGAATTTTGACTTTAACAAAATGACATAACAATGATCTTTCTATTTTATTGTAGTGGCAGAGAAAAAACAACAGCATTATGTATTTGTATTAAAGCATTTGGAAAAGAAGCAATGGACAGCACATCTTACAACTACACACAGCAACTCCTCCTGTCTTCCTCTTCTTCTGTGTCTGTATAACAGCAGTTACATAGCGCCACCTGCTGGTCTAGGATAGGACTCCAGCAGCTTATTACGACATATAGTCCATTTTAAAGTTAAGTGATCTCTAGCAGTCCTGTCAATAACAACACTGTGGTATAGTGTTAAGTGAGCGACAAAGTCTGTAAGGAGGTTGGTGGGGTGAAGGATAGGTCAGTCCTGCCTTTCACCTAGCCGACCCAAGTCCAAATCCTATAAATGCAGTGACTGCATGACAAAATCTATTTTTGCTCGCAAATATTTAAGCTGCAGCTAGAATAAGCAAAGCGGTTTTGCCTAACAGATCTAAAATTTAATTCATTTTTGCTAAGACTTGACTGTGTTGAGAGGCACAGGATCATGCATAGCAATCAGGCCAACCAGGCTCAGGTAGAACCGGAGGGAACAACCCTGGGAACAAGTAGCAAACGAAGACAATTTGGCATGGAGTACACGCAAAGCCGCTGGTGTCTATATGCAGAACAACAGTGTCAGAACAAGGTGCAGCTGGTGAAGTGAGAAGTAGACAGGGCACTGACTGGCAGAGATTCGGTATGACAGAAGACAGTGGACAGCGCAGGAACTGTGACGCCGAGACAGGGACAAACAGAGCACATACATATAAAATATACAAAACACATACAGGCCAACAGATAACACAGAACACATAAAGAGAAAGAAAACTGGGGAGCCAACAGTGGATGTAGGACAGCTGTCAGAGTTCATAACAGTGTTCCCTCTGTTTCATAATCCAGACTCAACAGCAAAGGAGACTGAAGGTTCTCCATTTGATTCAATACCTTATTCTTCAGTGGTAAATATGTTCCTCAGGACTGTGTATGACAGGGAATGCATCAGAAAATGTATATTCAAGAGGGAATAATATTACAGAATTTAGAGAATAAAGCCAGATGACACTGGAATATGAGAGGTGTTTTGGGTCAAGGGGAAGGTACATGGAAGATTAGAGAAGGCTTTTAAGATTCAGTTATTGAAGCCATTATAATATGAGAAATTTAGCATGGCATGACATTATGTAGCCTGTTGCAGTAGGCAGTGGGATGCACCCAATATGTTGGTTTGCCAGCCATCCCTAACCAAAAGAAGAAACTGGACTTTCAGTGAACGACAGCAGGGTATATTTCTGAAATGACCTGCATTCTCAGTGTCACCTTTTGACTATGTCTGTACACAACAAATTTGAAAAGATTTGAATAACAACTGTTGAAATTATTGTGTTCACAAAGTGAAAGTTTGGCTTGTTGGTAGTACTAGCGGAAAAGTCAAAGGGTCAATAAAATCAATGGAGTTCTTCTTTTATGGAGGATAAATATGCACAGAAAATCAAAAAAAAAGGTTAAAATACGAGTTTACAGCCTGGATCTGCAGCACCATATGCTGCAGCGGACAAGGCGCATCCTTATTATACCAATCTGTCGTTTTGGGGATATAATAATGCAGAAGGTGATTTAAAATTGTCACCATAAAACGGATATTAATCAGTTCTAACACTTTAGGTTTTCAATTTATATGCAGGCTCCTGACTTCATTTGTATTCAGGAATTAGGACTGGTTATTGTCTTCTCTAACAAACTCATTTTTTTCTTTATTCTGTGTTCTTGATAGCTTTTGCCAATTCAAAACTAAGACAAATGTTAATATTTCTTATCCTAGGTCATTGCCATATTTCCATCTTCCAAAATACTTGCAACCGTCATGGGCCATTACAGACATAATGTTGCAATGTCCTACAGCCAAATGACCACTGTTTACAGCACACATTATTTGTTTACTGACAGGATCTCATTTTCAGAGCTGCCATCTTGACATTGCACTTGCTTTAGCACCACTGCTTATTGCTCCATTAAAGGACAAATAGTACATCATAAAGCATGTTTATGACATGCTTTGTGCATTGATGTAAGTTTCCATCAATACAGAGAAAAAGTAATTACATAAAGGGCGTTTTTGTGGCTCTGTCAATTTCCTTAGGAAAAGGGAAGTCTTGGGAAACTGGAAAATATATTCTAGTTCTCACATCATTTGAACCATTCATCAAGGTGCGTTATGCCTTATGCTATATATTCAATATATTTTATACATTCAGTATTTCCTCAAAGGCAGCATATCTGGAAATCTAATGGGTGGGTTGCAATGAAATTTGTTGAGCACACTCTTGCTCTTCAGAGGGTGAACCCTGTCAATTTTTTTGACCTCATGACCTTTTCTTTAGTGCCACCCTCAGGCCAAAATCTCCAAACCCTAGTCTGCCACTACTTGCTCTCATGTGACCAGGCACCAAGCCAGCAGGCCTCCAGAAGTGGAGGACCCATCATCTCCAAACCTCTTTATGGCTATAATGTGTGTTTGGGTTTTTATTGCCATTTTACCTCTGATATCCTTGATATTATTCACACATGCGTGCACATTGTCGTAAGACCAGAAAAACCCTAGTGATGAAAGAGGTACAGTGGTACAGTTTTATATTTGCTTAGAGACCAACAAGGCTAACAATCCTCCAGCACTGAGAGAAAAGTGTACAGGAGCTGGCAATGTTTATGATTTATTGAACAGCAGCATATGAGCACTGATAGCGAAGGTGTCAGTTTATTCACTGCAAAATATGACTTTGCAATGGTATTTATTGCCAGAGCCTTGGATTTTGCTGTGTTGTGCACAGTTAAGCTGTGAGTAAAGATGAAGTGAACAGTATTCCCAAATATGTGTTCTCTGAGATCAAAATATTTACATGCAGTGTTCTACAAACGGGTTATGATAATACTCCATTTTAGCAGTTTCTCAAGATGTCCTATTATGCTGAAAAACAAATATTTAATGCTTATTTTGAACTTGCTTTTGTATGTGCTGTGTGACTAACAGAACATTTAAATCATAATGTGATACCCAGTCACCCTACTGTTTAACATATTTCACTTCCCTCTGACCCCTGGTTCCCTCCCACAAGAAAAAAAAAACAGCTAAATTGTTAGAAGTGTTTCTCATCTGCAACAAATAGAAAGGGCTTAATTAAATATATTTGGAATATTATATTTCTGATACAGCATAATATCTTTGTCAAGGTGTTTATACACATTGGGACTCTGAGATTGTCGACCAAATTTGGAAATGCTCCCCTTCAAATTCAGCAATGCCACAGTCAAGTCAGGCTATTTAGAGGAAGCAGGCTTTGTGCTTTGTGCTTGGTGGTGTTGGAAAACTGAAGTGTTAACATTGTCTGCAGGGTTTAGGGAGAAAGGGCACTCACTTCCACTGGGCAGTCTGGCTAGAGCTCATTAGCATAGGGCTGAGCATTTTGGAGGGAGCTGTCAGTAGTCAAGAGACCCCTCAAGCATGTTTCACCCTGGAGGATGGTCTTATCACTGCTCTCAGTCCAAAGATTCAGTTCTGCCTGCAAAATTCAGTTTGTTCCAAGACTTTGATTTCTAGAGAAACTGTGCTTGTTTCGAACATGAATGTTAAGATTACGTCTAAGTTTATCTTACTGGAGAAAAACCCCAGCAGGGGTGGTTAATGATGAAGAGGAGTACCCCATCGGAATATTAAGAATAACTGCCTTGAAACTCATTAAAAAATGGCTCCAGAAATCAAGCCCCTCTGTTAGTAAATGGCAGGAGCTAATTGAGCAAATAAAAGATATGAAGAAGCTAACATTAAAATTAGAGCAAACTTAATTGTGTGTGGAAGAATGGTGGTCAAAATGGGAGATATAAATTAGTTACAGGCCGAGAACATAAGTTTATTACAGTCTGGGAGATAGGTAGCAAATTAGAAAGATGCTTCAAATTTGTCATTTGATTATTTTTGAGGGAAGAGCCTGCAGCTAGTAGGGAACACAATGAGTGGATTTATGTTGATTATGCAATGGTAATTTATTTATTTATTTACATTTTCTTTATTTTGTTCTCCTCCTTTATATGATGTTGTCTGTTAATTACGTGTATGTATCTATATTATGAGTAATGTGTTTTTAATATATATCATTTGTGTTATGAGTAGGCCTAATCTGTTTGGAGTAAAGCTTGGTAAGAGCTTTTTTTCAGTTCCAGTTGACTGATAAATCATGGTAAAACCACAGTTGTGTATTGCCACTCCTTTTACTCTGGACAACATGTAGGGGCAAACAAGTGAAATAAAAAGCTGTTAAGCAAACCAAGTCCTGTCAGTAGCTTCCACTGAATGCCAATAGACTATAAGCAGTACAGTTGTAATTGGTGTTGCATTGTGTGAATAACAGTGGGCATGCTGTGAATAAGGCCATAGCAGCGCAGTGCCACAAAATCTTGGCTTATCCCCATTTTAACGGCTGCATTACAGTAAAGGGATGCAACTTTCTGGACTTATTAGACTGCTCTGATTTTGTGTTATTTGCCTTTACCCGCTGTGTCATGATACCCACATTACTGATTAAAATTATTTTGTTTGTAAATACTTGAATGGTAGGGAGCTTGTGTAAATATTTGATGAGATCCTGTCAGTAAACAAATAATGTGTGCTGTAAACAGTGGTCATTTGGCTGTAGGACATTGCAGCATTATGTCTCTAATGGCCCATTATGGTTGCACCAATGTAAGTCATCCCTACAATATTGTCACAATATAAGTATTCAGATATTCAATCAAAGATACTGTGATATTTCATTTTGTCCAAGTCACCCTGCCCTACTATCGCTACGAAGAGTTGTGTCATTAAGTCAGAAGTCCCTATCGTCAAACAGCAAACTTTAATAACAAGATTCCTCAGTGTCCGCAATCTGAAAAAAAACAAACAAAAAAAAAAGTTATGGAGTGATAGCTTCAAGCCAAGGCATGAGAGATCAGCAACACAAGCTAAGTTGAAAGACAACAATAAAAAATGGGGGATCCAGGGGAAGTGTGTCATATTGGTATCTCACAGCAGGTGAGGCTGAGAGTGAAAATTTTATCACTAGAATGAAATTTCAGTCACTCAAAAACAAGGACAGCATCTGCTCAAAGGACTAAAAGATATAGCCTCATGGGTCAATTTCACAGAGAATTGTAGACTCACAAAAGTGAGATCAAACAAAGACTAGCAGTACTTCCACAAATCAGTCTGGAGCTGGGACTCACTCTCCACATTAATGAGCTTTGATCTGAAAATACAGCCAGCAGGAAAAATAATGCTAGTTTTCTCTGATCTGGTCAAGAAAAATGCATGGAAAAATTTGCTTAACTCCTAACAGATGTAAAGATAAGCATTTAGGAAAAGGGAATAATAAAGCATTGTGTTACAGCACAAGCCTAAAAACAGCAGCAGCAAGGGGTTGCTTTTTAGCATAACTTCAGTGGTTCATCATTTGCTCTTTGAAAATAGTTCAGGAAATCAAGGTATGGTAATAATCCAACATTACAACAAATATTAGGGTGAATGCAAAAGAGAATATATTAAATTCACAAGACAACAAGGTCTCATTGTGCAAAACAATGTTTAGAAGCAAGGGACGACAAAGGCCCTCTATTAAACTCAGGATTTGGAAGCATCTAAAAGAGGCTGTATCTAGTCTAATTATCTAGCAGCACCAAAGACAACTACCTCTGTTATTTGGTCTGAATCAAGGATTATTGACAGGTGTCACTTTGGAAGAATGGATATCTTGATATGTAATCTATGTGTGCAGTCTCTGTAGAGTCCCATGAAATTTGTAAGTCCTACATATCTTGATTCTGCTGCTCAAAGAAAATGACAGGGGAAGGTTTGGAGAGGGGATGTTTGAGGTGCCTTTTTTGGATTAGCAATTAGCAATTGTTTTTAGAATTTAGGGCAGGAAGAAAAGTTATATGATGCATGGCCATAGAGTCTTTGAGTGGAGTTTAACTGTCCCAATTAGCATACACAGATGGCTAGACTGAGGAATGAAGAGGAGAGAGAGAATCTGGCCTGTGGTACTATAAAATTCTGCATTAACTTCCAAACCTTAACAACTACGGTGTCTGCTATTATTGCTGGTTATTGTTCCAAACAATATTTAGTCAAGTTTAGCTAGGTTTCCAGCCTGCTATAGTCTTCATTGTGTCCCAGCATGCCAGTATACCTAGTGAGTACAAATTTTAGGTCTATAGATACAGTTTGCCAGAGTTCTACAGCAGGAAATAGTTCTCAACAAAACCATTTGTCCCAGAGGGCTGCAGATTAAGCTGTTACTATTGAGTTTTTCACATTTTAATTTTCAATGGTCTAAAGTGCTTGGTAACACTGTGGCTTTGTAACCTCATAACCTCTTTTTGTGACATTACAATAACATTTTTAAAAAGTGGAGGAAAAAATATTATTTTATTAATTTGTAAGATTTTGATTGTACTTCTGGGTGTAGAATTGTAAACACTCAAATAAATGTAATCCCTTGCACTACACCCTTCGGTCAAGTCCAACCATCTCCGTCCTCTGCCCCACTGAAGGCCGACCCATATCAGCCATCATGCATTTGCACTTTAGTACCGCAGCATACAAAGGAGTCGATACCAAAACTGAACAGGAGGATTCTCATTCTCATTTCTCTAAGATGACTCCTTTCACTATCCATGCAGTTTGATGAGGGAGAAGGGGAATACATGCTGTATTCACACATTTCACAGCGGGAGTTTCACTGGCTCGTGCAGGAGCTCTGGCTTAATCAGAACAGGTTTCCGTGCTATTTTAGGTTGAACCAGGACCAATTGGACCATGAAGCTCGTAGCAAGAAGTGGACCCACAATTGCAGGAGCAGACATGAATTACTTAGGAACTATTCTATCAGTGCAAGATCTTTCCACTTGTTTGTGCTGAATTTGGGTTTAATTTCATAAGGCATAGCCTGTTAGAATGATTCAGGTTACGTATTGAACCTTTTCATAAGGGACACTTTTTTATCTTTGAAGAAGGAGAACAGTCACATGTGGTGGGCTGTTTATAGCCATTGTCTCCCCAAAATTCAGCTGTGATTAACCTTTTCATGGCAACACTTATTAACTGCACCACACTGGCAGAATTTCCTGTAGCTGCAAGCTCCACAGAGAAATAATAAGAACTCTGGTGACTAGTTGATAAAGTTGCATGCTGTGGTATTCCTCAAAGGTCGGGTGGTCCTGTGTCACATGGTCATAATTACGTTTAAGGCATGCTGAGAAAATGGGTCTTTGGGGCACAACAGCAGCATTAAGGGTCTCTAAGGAATAAAGAAAAAATCAAGAGTTTCTAAGAAATAAGATGGAATTTTTAACAGCTCTATAGCATGAGCCATGGTAAAGGGATAGCAAGGCCTTAACTCTAACTTGATTTATTCATAATTCTCATTAGCAATGTTTCAGTGATAATCAGTAACCAGTATTTGTGCCACACTCATTGATAATGTTAATAAACAAATAAACAAATAATAAATAATAATAAACAAATGCAGTAGAAAATGCCATTCAAAGTACGTACCATCTACCCATGTTTGCAATATATGATTGCCATCTGAAATAAAAAGGATTAAGTATTAAGTACGATTAAGTATTATAAAAATCAAGTAAGAAAAAACAAATTTTAGAGAGTCTATGTTAAATATTGAAGCAAGACTGCTGAAATAAAACATGAGGCATACAAAAATAAGCACTAAAGAAAGTAAAGTCACAAATTGCTTCACAAGTAAAATGTTTAAAAATAATAATAATTATGTATCATAAAACAATCAAAAAACAATAAACAACTAGGACAAAAACAAGTACATGGCTGCAGCACCCCCCACAGGACACCCAGGGGAACGCGGTCAGAAGCCCTCTGCACATAAACAAAACACATGTAAACAATTCACAGGTCAGTCTTTGTTCCATCCCTGATGAATGGTCACAAGCTCTTAGTAGTGCCTGCAGGAATGAGATTGCACATACAAACGATGGAAATGAGTTTCCTCTGAAGGGACCCTCACAGATAGGGTGAGGAGCTTAGAGTAGAACCGCTGCTCCTGCACATTGAAAGGAGCCAGCTGAGGTGGATCAGGATATAAGTCAGGATGCCTCCTGGCTGCCTCCCTGTGGAGGTGTTCTGAGCACTACCAACTGGGAGGAGACCCAGGGGCAGACCCAAGAACCACTTGGGGAATTATGTATCCGGCTGGCCTGAGAGCACTTTGGGAGGCACTGATGGATGTGGATGGGGAAAGGAGTGTCTGTGCTGACCTCCTCAGCCTGCTCCCACCACAGCCCGGTCCAGGATAAGTGGTAGAATGGAGTAGAGTGGAAGAGGTAGCATGTAAATGGAAAAAAGCAGTGGGCCTAGCACTAAACCTTGAGGTATGCAGATTTAGCACAAGCCACTTTCATCATGACAGCATGTGGATGCCCTGGTAAATGCTTAGGAGGTAGATGTTCTGTGTCACCCCAACAGAAGTTCACGTGGCCTTTCTGTAAATGAGGTATCATAGTAGCCAGATAGAAGCACATCGCATAGCTTATTGAATGTTCTTCTAAGTGTGGAGAGTGGAGTGAGAGTGTATAAAATATGAATGAGGACATGCTAATGAGATTGTGTTGTCTGTCTCCGGGGCATATAGTGGACTAGCAGGCAGTCTTATTAGCTGTAGTTACACATTTGCTTATAGGTTTACACACCCACATGCACATGCACATGCACACCGCTCGCCCACGCACACACACACACTCACACACACACACACACACTGTTTATTTTACTCGCAGCTTTCCAAAAGTGTATTGTCCCAGAAAGTGTTGATTTGAAAACAGCACTTGAACATTGAATGATTAAATCAACTCCACTTCCTCAAGGTCAACTGATATACAGACAAAATTATATTTTAAAAACTGTTTTCTTAATAAAGAAAAAAATTAAATAATGATTATATGGACCTGCACCTTTCTCTTGCATCTTGGCTGTTTTCCTCTGGAGCTTATCTCCAACTTGGAAGCTTGTAGGTTCAACTCGTACTTTCAGAAAGCATAAATGTTACACAAGATGGTATTCTGAGATGGTGCAGCACACTCATGCCTCTCTGTGTGTGGCTGATTAATATGCAGGCACAAGGGCTGGTAAAGAGCACTGCTCTCCGCAGATTAACTTAGAGGATCACACAAGTACTGGTATTATTTTCTTTTCTGACTCTTTTGGGTTGATCTTATCTCAACACCCCTTGTCAGAGTGGGTGCTAACATAGAACGGTGACATGCCACAAGGAGGACTTAAAATCTATTAACTTAGTCAGTTTCTTCCAGGCTGTGTGCTGCACTGAAGACAGTTGTAATGCATTTGCAAAAATAAATTCCAGCCAAAGCCTCTGCTGAGATTTTGGAGCCATTGCTTATTCCATTTTTGCATGAATCCCCTTACTGCCAGTGCTGAGCCAGGAAGGATGAGAAGTGGTTTATTCTTGTGCTTACTAATGTCTGCTTACAGCAAGAGCTGTGACTAAATTATTAGACAGGTAATGTTTCAGTGCCAGTGCCCTCCTATTTTCATCACTTGGATTACTGACTACCATATCTTGGCACTAAATAGCTTTACTCACTGTACATATGGATGCTGGTTATTAAATATTGATGAACTGTGTAATATACTGTTATGTTGTTTACATATATACTGCACTCTTGTTTCCATGATCGCTGTCACAACATTTTTCTTTTTCCATTTTGCATGCTGAAAAAAAAAGGATGCGGAAAAAAATTCAAAATCTATGCATGAAAAAGGAAATTTATGGTGAAAGAAACTGATTTGAAATATAGGCCCTCAGTTATACATATGGATGGAGCAAAAGGTCTTGAGAAAATCTGAAAATGTTTCACTACCCATGGTTGTGAATGAATTCCCTAAAGATTATATTTTTGCCTTTGATAGTACAGCATAGATAGAGACATAGAAGACCAAGAGAGATGGGAATGACAAACCCAAGACATCACATACACATGATGTGCATCTTGACTGAGCCAAGAACAGGCCCATTAATTCCCATTACTGCATATCTAAATCTAATGTTACGCAAGGAGACAGTGTTACACTTGCACCAATTTAATCACAGTACATTACAAAGTCAGCTGATATATAACTGTTAAAGAAGAGATGAAGTCATTTCTACCATTGACATTGATAGGCGCTAGCACTATTGTGGGGTTAGTTATTAAGTCCCATGTTGGCCATGATGTGACAAATGCCAAGCTAATCTTTAAATTTATGAAGCCACTGCCAGGCATTGGCTCTTGAGTTATGTTGTGTTCACACACAAAAGCACATATGCACTGATATGCTCAGTATTCTCTCGGGAATGCTAGGTGAAGCTCACAAGTCTGTAAACTTGGCTGTTATTTGTTGCTTGTCATTTTAAAGTGAAAGTTCAACAACTGCAGGAGAGTTTCTGTGCCTTGAGGAATGGGGGAATCTTGTTCTTTATGGCACATTGTTGTGGCCAGCAACAGTATCTGTCTTGCTAATGGAAGTACTCAAAGGAGGAGCAGATGGTAGGGTATTAGTGGCATATCTTTCATCCGTTGACTTCCCTTTTGGGATATCTCTGGGAAAGTTGTTTGGATGCAGCGTTGGCAAAGACGTATTGTTGACTTCAGGCATCATCACAAAACTTTTATTTTGGCCTAACTGTAATAGTTTGGAGAGTTTAGAGAAAACAGATATTGTTTTATCCCTCCTCATTTCAAGTCACCTGTGTCCCAATATGCAAGAGTCCATTAGAATGTGTGGCACACTCCAAAAGTCAAGAATTAAATGATTAGTTTTGAGCGTGGAGCCACATCTCCGCTTGGTTGCCTTTGATTTGCATAAAGAGTCTTGAGGGAGGAAAAGTGGCATCTTCACCCAACCCAAAGTTTTGTGCAAACCCCCATACACTAATCCCACCACACGCTATCTCCTGTATCACTGCACGTCCCTGCGGTCCCATGTTCTTGAAAACTGAGCATCACGACTTTCCAGCTCAGTTCACCTCATTAACATAGAATTTCAATGCCTTATGGTTTCTTGCAAATTCATTTTAATAATTCTCTCTTCCTTTTAGTCTGACACTGGTGGTTAAGTGCAGGATCAAGCATGTCATTTAGTGTGCCACAGGGACCCACACTCTGCCACAAGCAGTGGAGGATGGGAATTTAGGTCTCTCTACAGTGCAGTGGAATACAAAAAAAAAAGGCTCAGTGGGGAAAATCTGCAGTAACTATAACAACAAAACCATATGCATGATAGATTGGGCAGATCATATGCAGTGATAATTGAAATCACTTTTACCCTTTTCATTCAGTGGAGTTGTTCAGTTACTATACTTACAATAAAGATATATTGTAACTATAATAGATGTTATCTGTTACCTAATTTTTATGATGCAAAAGATGTTGAAGTATCAGACTTCACTGCATACACATAGTTATTGATTGCTCAAGGTATTCTACTAGGGGGGAAATGTAAGTAACAGCAGTGAGCAGCTGTTTTTGTTTGATGATATAATCACACCATAGTCTACCAGTTAAAGGGCCAATTCTAGCCCCAATGGATCCAGCATTTTATGTATTCACTGATAAGATCGTATTGGTGTCAGAAAAGATGAGCCAATTCCATTTTGCTCAGTCACAAGCTTGACCAAACACCGAATAGATTGAGAAAGAGTATTAAATTGCACAGACATTATTCCCAACTGGCAGCCTGGTAACAGGTTAGATATCCCAAGAAATATTGCTGTTTCAATTTCCTCACCTTTCTAATAATTTAATGAAAGCCGCTGCACTAGTGTTGGACATTATTATCTATTATCCTTTGGGACAAGATGGAGATGGAAAGAGGGGCAGGGAAAGTCTTGCTTATTGCTTGCCTGTTGTAGGTTGTACACTCTCTGCTGTACTCTTCTGTGACGTCTGAAATGAGGAGCAGTTTTGTGTGTCCATGTACATTTGTGCACGTGTGCTTGCATATATGCTCTAGTGCAATGATATCAGTCTGTTTATTCTTGGAGAGGAAGTGCTCAAACGTGATCTTACTACTGTAATTAGAGAGCTGTGTGTGCCGTCTGTTTGTCCAGACACATTAATGGGATACATTGTTCCCCTGATCTGCTTCATACAGGTATCAAATGACTTTGCCATGAATCTAGGCTACA
>OMLB01026359.1:4570-37225 GCA_900302555.1 Myripristis jacobus | reverse complement strand
GGCGGGGGCGAGGGGTGCTCTGTGCTGACAGCTGGCCTCTATAAATAAATGTCGCAGGCAGGAGGGAGACACAGGGGTGAAGAGAGAGAAGCGGCGAGGGAGCTGGGAGGAGTGAGAGATTGGGGTAGGAGGGAGGCAGAGGGGGGGAGAAGGAGGACAGGAAGGCTAAGAGACGGGGTTTGATAGAGCGTCACAGAGAGAGAGAGAGAGAGAGAGAGAGAGAGAGAGAGGGAATGTGGTGAGTATGCTGCTGCTGTGCTCCCCAATCGTGACTCACTGAAACACAAGCCACATGTCACTGTGCTCTCGACCAATCGGCAGCCCCAGGTTGGGGTCAGGTGATGCAGCACGCTGCCTCACTCTTCTGCTTGTGTCACGACAGAGGACCACATGCTCTGGTGCTGTTACTTTTTACTGTTAGCCCTGTCACTCTTTCTCTGTCAACTGCCTCCTCTGTCTTGTTTTCTTCCTCTAATCTCACTGATGTGGACACACCTGATCAAAACAGCAAAGAAAGAAAGAAAAAAGAAGAAGAAAGAATAAGAATGAGGAAAATAGATCTGATCAATGCTGGATTTTTTGTGCTATCTATCCATCTATCAATCTATTTATCTAGATAGATAGATAGATGATAGCAAGGAATCTTCAAATTTCAAATAGTTAAAGACATAATTGGAGGCAAATGATACTTCACAGTTCAACAATGCATTTTTTAACTTCACACAATTCACACCACCATTAGCTGTAAACAGTGTAGCCTGCCGGTATTTAATTTAATGATAACACTGTTTTTAAATTATCTCAAGTAATTTTTCCTTAAGTATGTATGGCCTTTTTTGCATATTGGACAGCAAATGTGCCGATATGGATACATCTGTGAGGAGCTACTGGCTGATATTATCCACCAACTGATATATGGGTCAAGCTTAACAATAAAGGCAACTACGTAAATGAAAGGTAGATGACAGACAGAATAGATAATAATGATAATGATATTCACAGAATACTGCTGTTGTTGTGTGAAAACATTATAACACCCTTGTCATCTTTGTAATTTACATTTTCTTCCATGGCTTAAGAGCTTACATGTTTCTTTAGGATGCAAGATCACTGAACCAGTTTAAAAGTTATTCTAGTATTTTAAAAATGACATAAATAGGAAATTAATTTTTTTGTTGTTTTTTTTAAATTGCTGTAATTGCTGAAAAGCCTTTTGTTCCAAGGGCACATGGTGTTTGTTCAGTCCTGCGATATCCCCCTCCACTAATTGATCATATAACAGCCTGGTCCTATGATAGGAATCCTATTTTGTACTGTAGACTGGCAGCCTGGTGACAACTGACTGAGGTGTATCACTGAAATAGGCACCTTTCACTTTCCTGTCTCCAGTTACACAGGTCACTTGCATCCCAAAGTGGTGGTGATGGTGTGTCTGTGTGTGTGTGTGTCTGTGTGTGCATGTATGTGTGACAGGCATCTCCTCTGTCAAGAGGTAAGACAAGAAGCTGGGGTTTGGTTTCCTGTCTTGGCACAGTGGTGATGCACTGAACACCTGACTGTCCACTTGCCTATCTGATACATGTCTTACTGTCCTTACCTGCCCACCTGGCTGTCTGTCTGTCTGTGTGTCTTTCTCTCTGCCGGAAATGTGTGTCACTTTAAAAAAAAAAAGAAAAAAGAAAAAAAAAGGGCTTTGTTCTGCCTTGTGTCCGTGTTTGTGCTTGAAAACAGCGAATATGACACTATTCTTGGAACTCAGCACTGACACCTATCGGCTCAGCTGCTCCATGTGGAAGATTGGAATGGAATGTGGAATATGGAATGGAATATGTAAGATATGGAAAACACCCGACACCACAGGCCTGTCGTGCTGTTTCCTAGGAGTGGACACACATGGCCCTCCCTTCTCTTAAATATGACACAGCTGAATGAGAGTTTATCAAAAATATTTCTTACAGCTTACAGTTATTTCAGTAGATCAAGTAGCCTCCATTACTGTATGTATATGACCCACTATCATAAGTGAAAGAGCACAGCAAGTTGAAAACACTATACAGCAAGGAAAGGTTATGTCATAACAACCCACACCAACAACTGGCTAGTTTATGTAGATTTTAAAGGTCTGGAACTCATCACTGAAACTCATGACTATCATAAAAGTGGTGACAAAAAGACTGTGACATTACTAGAAATCTTGCCAAACAACCTTACTCATCTAGTACATAGATTTATCTGTTAATTAATCAATTCATTATCTATCAGTTCCATTCATGTATTTGACCCATCAAGGTAGCGACACAGAAAAGCCAGACTGTAAAGGAATAACAGTTAAAGAAAACGTTGTTTTTTTTTCTTTTCTGTTTTTTTACATTTTTTGTCTGCTGGTTTCAGACTTTCCACTTATGTCTGCTGGTGAGGTGTTACATTGATCCTCCATTCTTGATTTTCTCTTATCTGTCTCCCAACACAACACAAAACTCACTAGCTACATGAGCCAGTAGTGCACTAAACAAAGTACAGTAAAGAGATTAGCATGAACTGCTCTCGCTGTAGTACACACTGTAACAATGTACATGATATTATTAGTATATTATAATGGACAGATGGTGAGAGTAATACACTGGTGAGCCCCAGAGGGAGAATAATATGTAAACAGGTAGAATGACCTGTGTAATGTACAGTAAAACATCTTATTCCAAGCCTCCAAAACTGTTTGAATCATGTCATGAGTGTACATTATTTTAAACATATTTGAGAACCCACTTTAATTTATTTTATTTATTTATTCTTTGTTTAATATGTCCTTAATGATTCCATTATCGGTTCCTTTCTTATACGAGTACCAAGACTATTCCATGGACCTTTACTGCACTCCAAAATGCTCAATCTGTAATTGAAGTGAATGAAAATCTGCAGCCAAATGCAAATTAGGAAAAAACAAGCTTTCAGTGCCTCTTGACTCCAAATTAACTCCAGTCTTCAAAACTGGAGCTTAGTTAGCCCCAGCAGGGACAGGAAAACATGCAGCACAAGTCTAGTTTGTCCTTTGCCTTTCTCCACCTGTCCATTTTGCATGTCTCTCTTCCTTGTCTGAGTGACTGATTATGTGAACCAGTCAGATTATATTAGTCTGTCCATTTCCAGCTCAGTGATTTTAGCGTGGCATTAATACTGTCAAAGTCAACAGTTCAGTTCCCACTGCAGCTCCCCGTGCTAAACATCTCTGTGGTACTGCCAGGCCCCTCTGCCTGTGTGGTTTGTGGGTTTGGTTGTGATAGTGCTGCAGACTGCTCACAGTTGAGGGCAGGGGGTTTATCACGTCAGAGAAAATGTTGAGAGACGGGACAAAGGGAGCGAGCCAAGGGATGGGACATTCTGTTTGAGACAGCAGTAAGATTGGGAAAGGGAGGGAGAAAGATAAGTGGGCATATCTGTGGGTGTGGATGGGCGGGGGTAATGTTATCAGACTACATCAGGACGGCAGGAAGCCGCTCTCTGACTTCCTTTAATTCTGCTTGAGCAGCAAACCGTAATCAGACTTGTACAAGACGTAGTTTGTGTACGCTGTCACATGCTTACGTTGCTTGTGTGTGTATGTGTGTGAGAGAGAGAAAGAAGGAGAGAAAGAGAGAGTATATATGACTTTGTGACTAAAATATTGTTTACATTGATTGTATATAATATTCATATACTAGACATTCTCTTGCATCTTTCTCCAAATTACAGTATCTGTTATCTGTGTTTAAGCAATAAACATCTTGCCATTGGGAGTTGCACTGGCAGTAGGCCAGTGTAACTCCCAACATAAAGAGCTACTGTGTATATACATTTTGATGGGGGGGTTATCTAAAGTTTATTGCCTGATACATCTAAAATGTAGAGTATCCAAGCTGTAAATATTGTCTTGTTTTTTAAAAAATCCAGACCAAACCTGTCCTACAGAATATAACATTTGTGTTTTTTATTTCAGTATAGGGTTCGTTAGCTGATTCATCTGTTGAAGATGCATGTCCAGCTTTGTGTCTCCCATTTAATCCCGAAGTTGTTTTCTCTAACCAGCATTTATTAGTTCTTAAAAATATGCCCAGAGCAGCTTTAATAGTTAAGACCCTCTGGAATCTGTCTGTAGTCCTGCTGGCCTTGGATCAAATCCCATCACAGCTTTCTCTCTCATGTCTCTTTTGCTCTTTCTGCCTCTCAGCTCCCCTACTGTCACAATAAGATAATTCCAAAATGAGATATGTACCATTTGAATAATGTGACACCTCCTTTGACAAAGTGCTTAAAGTAAATCTCTTAAATATTATTGAAGCAATCCTAAATTTGTGGACTTGCTTAGTTTAGTTTTGTCTATATGAAATATTTTTTGTGTCCCAAGGCCTCCCAGCGGTTCGCCTAGTCACATGCCTAAGGAAACCACTTACAGTGATCCTCTGACTGACTTTATCACATTTTCCGATTAGCCTGCCACACTGTCTGACTTGGTGTCTTGCTGTTTCTTCTCTGCCCTGTCCTGCAGCCTCTAGCACAGTGGTGCAGGCTACTGCCCAAAGATGCTGCCAAGATGCCGGAGAGCGCGTGGAAGCTGGTCTTCTACACCATGTCGTGGTCCTACAGCACCTACCTGCTCTTCTTCACCTCCTACAACTTCTTTCACAATCCCCCCTCTGTCTTTTACGGTAAGGAACACTGCATCATGGAGTGAGGAGGGATGAGTGACCAGATAACATAATATAATATAATGTTCATTCAGTTCAGTTCAGGCGTTTCCAAGTGTAACTTTGAAATTTCAATTCACATTCATTTGTTCGTTCATTCACAATGTTTTGAACCTGGTCTGTATTAGAGGAAGGTTAAGCTCAGGAGGTGTTTAGTAATGGGACTGAGCCAGTCTCTTACCTAACATGGAGATAAGCAAGATAAGGAGGGGAAGTCAGTTTAGTCGAATGAAACACAACCGTCATCACGGCCTAATCTCACTAACTGTAGAGTGAATACGTAGATGGAAAGTCACAAAGTACATTTACTAATTATACTGAAGCACAATTTTGTGGTGCTTGTTCTTTCAGTGCCTTTTACATTTTATGAAACATTTTCTCCATTTCATTTCAGAGGAAAATGTTATAATTTACATTCCATTGTAGTTACTAGTTACTTTGTAGGACATGCAAAACATATTGTAGTATAAAATATGATGTATTGTTAGAGCCAACGGTATATAGAGCTGTTAGAGCTACAACACTAAAACTACTTCTGACAGGTTGATGCATCAATAATTTAACTCTCTGAGAGGAACCATTCTTCACAATGACTGCTCTTACTTGACATACCTGAGTGCATTTTACTGCTAATGCTAATTTTAGTTTTGGCATTGCTGCTTTTATTTAAATAAAGTATTTGAATACTTTTTCCCTCATTGCTTTAGTGATAGAATGTGAAACCTATTGGTTCAGAGCAGTTAGCCTCCAATTAATCACACCATTCTCTTATCTAACAACCACATTTATTCTTCAGCAGCATTTAAAGTGTCACAGACTTGCTACCAGCTTTCAGCTGTTGTCTCACATCCAGCCTGTCCTCTGTGGTTTCAGTATGACTGATTAATGGTTATTATGATTCATGAGCTTGGTTTGTGATTCATTAAAGGGAGCTGTTACACACAACCCCAGTCTCAGTATCTTTCAGCTAACAGCTTCCTGCTGCACACAGGCCAAACATAAGCCATATTTGTGATAACAGTAGAGAGGTGGATGGACGAGACTAGACTGATCATGGCTCTGCCTTGCTACACAATAAGTGGGCATAGTTTCCCTCTCCTCGTGATTGACACAAAAGTCACATTTAGATGTAACCATTGAAGAAGCCCGCGAGTTGTTCTACTTTTAAGAAGGTTAGAAAGTTTAATTTCTGCTCTCTTCATAGCCATCAGAAGGTAGAAGGAATGACAACATGCCTAGTGAGAGAGAAGTTTTATGATACAGTACATCAATTCTGTCTGACAACATTTGCAAAATAATGAGCTGCATCAGTGTATCTAATGGAAGATAGATGCGTGACGAGGGACTCCTGTGACAGCTATCACCATAGCGCTAATGGAGGATAGATGCAGGATGGATGAACAATGGAGATTGTACTCGTAAGCTGTTGATGTCTTTAATAGCCTCCTGGCCTGTTCCATCAGACACGGAGGTGTCAGGGCTCCCGTCCAACTCCACCCTCTGAGTGGAGCGAGCAAAGGCGAGCTGACAGCGCTAGGTTCATCTTTAAAAGCCACATCACCTCTAATAGCTGTCAAGTCTGAGTTGTGTACAGGAGCAAGCTAATGTGGCCAGACTCTTAGAGAGTAATAGATGAAGTAAAAGAGAGTAGGTAAGAAAGGGGGTGTGCAGAATGAAGAGAAATCAAAGCAAGTGATGGAGACACAGGAGGGGGCAGAGAGGCGACAGAGAAAGTGTATCCAGAGGAGAGGAGAAAGGAGAGGGCTCCAGTTCCCATATTATCCCCAGGGCAGTTCTTCCGTTGTGATGCAATTAGCAGTCTTCCTCTCAATGTTTAATGATGGAAGGGCCAATCAATAAACATTACACAAGGTCCAAACGTAACCCCATCTCACTGGAGACCAAACTTACTCAAACGACCAGGGAGAAACTTTCCGTCCAACCATCCATCTATCTGATAGGTTTTAGAGACATGAGCTAGCCTGGTAGCCTCCACGGACATTTGGCCTTTTGTCGTACTTAGAAGCCCTCTCTAATTCTCTCTGGATTAAACCTGATACCCCCAACCTCTGCGGTCCCCTTATACGAACCACCCCAGCTGCCCTTTCACATCTGGTATTCCCCCCGGAAGTCACTGTATATAGCTGAGCATTTGGTGATGGCTGTGTCCAAGTATGCGTGTGTGTGTGTGTGTGTGTGTGCGGATTCCTGTGTTGTACTTGTATCCATCTTATGTCTAGGACAGAGTGTGTATACTAGTGCTTTAGTACTTCTGTGTATCCAGCAGCCAACTGTAGCACACACAGATTTTTCAGTGGTATTTCTACAGCGATGCATTACCAGTTGTTTCTCGTCAAATGCATTGTAATCTACATCAGCAAACACGATTACAGAAATAGACTGCCTGTGTAGAGCAGTATCAGTATCACTGTGGCATGTCGGCCATGTATTCGCCTGTGCTGATGAAAAGGGGTGAATGCACTGCAGACCCAGTTTTGCAAGGCATGCATGCGAGAGGCAGAGAGAGCAAACGTCTTCTTGGCTTCAGCTAGCATCGATTAGCAGTGAGCTCAGGGTAGCAGGGGAAAAACACACACACACACACAACTGCTGCTGCAGCTTACATGTAACACAAGCATACATCGATTGCACTCTGTTCATGTTTTTTTAAGAAGTGCAGAAAGGCCTGAACCCAAAAACAAAGCAACAAACACAAGCAAGTTCAACAGTTGTTTATGTAGAGTTGAGGCAAAAATGAACTCTAAAGACAGGGGTCTATCCAGGTAATGGGTCCAAAAGGCAAACAAATCTGAAAAGGGGCAGGTGAGGAGAATTCAAAATCCAGAAAGTAGTCCAGAGGTTGTGAACCAGCAGACACAGATACAGAAAGTACACAACGCAGAGAGAGAGTGGACCGGTATACATATGGGATGCAGGTGAGTAGATCGACAGGGACACACAGGTGAAGGGAATGAGGCTGATGAGGCCGGAGGGTGTGACTGTATCAGGACAACAGCATGAAAAAACATGAACAAATGACAAAACAAGGCATGGCAGACTAAGTTGTGACAATACACAAGTTCGTATACAAGAAAAATAAAACATTTGGAAAAGCTCTCGTCCATCTCGAAATGTCTCCCTTTCCTTCTTACAACTGTTTCCTCTCCTTTATTCGTTATTGACAAACCATGACTGGATTAACTTTAACCTGTGAGATCAATAAGGGATCTTCCCTTTCACCTGAATCCATCTCTTGATTTTAAAATAAGAGCTTATATTCACATTATTTAGTCCTATCAGTGTGTCTCAGGCGCTAACCTCTACCCCACTTCCCTCCAGATTGGAAGAGTGGCATGTCGGTGCCGACAGACATCGCCATAGCCTACCTGATCCAGGGCAGCTTCTATGGCCACTCCATCTACGCTACAGTCTACATGGACGCATGGAGGAAGGACTCCGCTGTCATGGTTGTGCACCATGTCATCACGCTGGCACTCATTGGCTTCTCCTACGCATTCAGGTACTTTTTTGTCTGTTTTTGTTAGAAGATAATGAAACGTATTCCATTTATAATACCAAAATAAATTTCAAATCTCAAAATTTTAAATGAAAGGAAAATCACCAAAACGCGCAAACAGCAGCAGGATATAGTGGGTGCAGATAGGAAAAATAGCATGTAGACAGTTATTTTTTCTCCAATACTAAAGTCTCTTAGACTCTAGTTTAAGCCGAGGGCATTCAGTTTAGATATCAGTTTAGTTCATTTGACAACAAAAAGCAAGATTAACATGATAAAAAATGCATCTTAGCTTAAATTTGTCAAGGATAGCCCACTAAAGCCAACAGGCATATTTCCACTGTGGTTGTTGATGTATTAAAAGAGAGCTGGTGCAGAAAAGCCGAGTCAGTGTCCTCCACAATAAACCATCAGAAACTGAAAACACAAACGGCAAACAGGTTGAAGCAGCAATAATCCAAATTAATGCACTCCTGACTAACACTCCTGTATTTCCAGGTTGTCCATGAGCCAGGTCTTGACCTTATTTTTCAAGAAAATAGGGTTAACTGTACCTTTAATAGGCAATAGTAAATTCTCAGCACCATAACACTTAAAAGAAAATAAAAAAGTTATCATAAATGCAATAAACATTGCTCACTGAATATCACGAACACGCCTAAGAGGCTCGGCAGCATTAAATCTTGAATATTTGGAAGCCTCATCGGCATCCTCATGCATTACTTAGAATGAATCCAAAACAAAAACCTGCATAGCAGCCGTTAAATTACCTGGGCACTTTGGCCAAATATTAACACTGTATGAGAAACAACATCATGCAGGATGCTGCACACACACAGGGCTGCCAGCGTTCTGTCTGCAGATAAAGTGATCTTATAGAAAATAGAAGATATCAGCCGTGGTTGTCACTGTTCAGCAAAAAGTGAAAGAGGTAACCTGATAAAGCCACAACTGGAACCGCTCCAGTGCTTTTCCTCACCCTAATCAAATAAAAAATACACAGTACCTGAGAGAACATCTATTATTTTGTTTTCCCAAAGACAGACTTCAAAACACACTGCATCACTACAGCCATTTTGTCAGCTTTTTGTTGAATTTATTGACTTAAAATGTCTTGTGTTTAACACCACATCGTTATCAGAGGCTGGTAAAGGTTGCTGGTTTGTGTCTAATACATAATCCACCTTATCCTCCCTGCCTTCCAGATACCACAATATAGGGATTCTGGTGTTGTTCCTCCATGACATCAATGACATCCAGCTGGAGTTCACCAAGCTCAACGTCTACCTGAAGTCCAGAGGAGGAGGCTATTACCTCCTCAACGATGTGCTGTCCAACATGGGCTCCGTCAGCTTCAGCATCACCTGGTGAGGCTCTGCTACTCCCTCATCGGACAGCTGGACAGCTTTGCAACTGCTGAGACGACCTTCATTTCTGTTATTCTCCCTCTCTTTGTCTCTCAATAAAGATGTGTAATATTATAACCATGTTCTACCACCACATCCTACTCTTCCAGGTTTTGGTTTCGTCTCTACTGGTTCCCTCTGAAAGTGCTGTATGCCACATGTGTGTCCAGCATCCAGACTGTCCCCAACATCCCCTTCTACTTCTTCTTCAATGCTCTGCTGCTGGCCTTGCTGCTCATGAACATCTACTGGTTCTTGGTGAGGACACACACAAGCAACACAACGAGTCTCAACAAACACAGAACACCAAGACATGAAGGCCTCTGTTGGTATAAATGACTGAGAACTGTGATATTAAAAAGCAGGAAAGTGTTGATGTTTAAACAAAGCCTCTGTTTTCCCTCTTTTCCTCTCCTCTCCGTTCATAGTTCATCGTGGTGTTTGTAGTGAAGGTGCTAAAGATGAAGGAGGTGAACGACGTGAGGGAATACGAGGAGGAGGATGGCAACGGCACCAAAACGGCAGCTGGTCTGCTCAAAGAGCCCCAGGCAGAAAGCCACGGTGATGACGATGATGCTGGACATCACAACTCAGCCCAGGGGTGAGCAGCACCTTCTAGTCCTTTCGTTCATTTAACCTGACAGGTTGGGAAATAACCACCAGCCAAATGGTGGTGTATTTTTTCAGGCAGGTAGCCAACTAGTGCTTAAAATGGCACACATTCTACTGTAAAATGGCAAACACAGCTGATAACCTTTATCCATCAGTCACTGGGGCCCTAGTACAAATAAGTCCTTTGCTGACAGCATGATGTCAGTTACTCTGATCACTGATGGACAGTAGAATAATACACAGTATGTATGTGAATTATTCTCCTCCTTATAGTTTCTTTTACAAATGCAGAGGTGCCATTGTGTTACTCATTACATGTGATGTGTGTTGGCTGAGTACAGAGTCTAGTCATGCTGTGATAGTAAGCTTTAGACTAGAAAATGCCAACTTGACTAAAACAAAGGCAATATCTCCATGTTTATGTACATTTATCTCGACATTTATCATGACAGCCCCACCTCAGTGTGGCTGACTGCCATGTGTACCTGTATCATCATCATCCTCTATTGATTAACATGATAAACTTTGACCACTGAAGCCCCTCTCAGTTGCTCTTTCTCCTGGAGTGCAATGACACAAAAACACACACTTTACTACACACTATTATCTGTAGCTGTGCGGAGAAATCAATACAGCTGAGCATGGTGATGTTATTTTTCACAATATGTCAGTTCTCTTACCCATGGTATTGATATGTATCATTTCTGCACTTAGTTGGTATGTGATATATGTGACGTCTGTATTTTAGTGCACAGTATTGAGTAATTTGTGTCCTGCTAATTCTGCTTAAATAACTTGCAATGGGAATTTTGAATTAAATTGTTCTTTTGTCATATAATACAGGGTGTCCATAAAGTCTCTTTACAATTTAACAAATTCATTACAAAAGCAAATGAATAGACAAATCTGTGGATATTATTACAACATGAGGAGTAGATATTGAAGTTTTTTGCCTCATTTAATACACCTCTATATGGGCACCATAAGTTGCACAAAGCACATCAAGACGGTACTCGATTTCTTGCCATGCTCGCTGTATCATAACCTACAGCAATGTTGGCAATGGCATCAGTGATCTTTTGCTGAAATACACAAATGCAATGTGATTAAAAACTTTGATAACCACTGAGTACATAGAACAAATCTGATTCACATATCTCATCAATTGCTTTTGTAATAGATTTTTTCAATTGTTAAAAGACTTGGTGGACACCGTGTATGTTGTATATTTTATTATTCTACCCAAATGTCATGTAATAAGTTATATTTGGTACCTTTTCTGTCAGTACTGCAGAGTATTTCAGTCTATCATGATACAAATTGTATGGTGACCCATGTATCATGATACATATTGTATCATGAGGTTCTTGCCAGTCTGTAACACCTCTGAACACGGACCCACACAAAAAATAATTCCTTCTGTTTTACAGTGCACAGTGTTTGTTTTCACCATTTAGAACCTCACAAGTCAATTTACCGTACTTTTGTGTCATTACAAAAATATTTGTCTCTATCTTAGCTGTCCTGATATGGGATGACTTAGTCATTTGGCGACTCAAGCAGGTTCAAACAATTGCTGAGAATTTGCCCCGTCCCGCTCCCCTTGGCCCCTCCCCCCTCTCTGCTATAGCGGCGTAGATGCAGGAGGAGCAGATCCCCCATGGAGCTTATTGTGCAACAGGCTGCCCTGATAGGTAGATAGGATCAAAGAGCCTCTGTCCATATGGAGATGTGATTATGTGGCACTCCTTATCTGCCTGGCCTTGAACACTGGCGATATCCTCTCTGCCTGCTAATACCTCACATCTGCTGATCACCTCGTCCTGCACGTCTATTCTCGCTCTATTCTCTCTCATTCCTGCCCTATCTAAGGCTCCGTCGCTCTCTGTACCTTTTTTCCTAACTCCCCTATCTAATTCTCTATCCGCAGGAAGCACGTGCAGAACGGGATCACCAAGGAGAAGCATCTATAACGGGCTCTCCGTCGCCACCAGCTGGCACCAGGCTGCAAGTGCAAGCAGGACAAGAGCCCACCTTGGTTGGTTCACGCTCAAAACGTGGCTGAGAGAGCGGCAAAAAGAAAAAGGATGGAAAATACCAAGTTAGGGCACAATTAATTTTTATTCTTTTTTTTGTTTGTTTGTTTTAGTCTGTTTTATTTCATCACTGTCATTTTTTTTTGTTTTATTTTTTTTTAATTATAGCACTGTGAATGTTTTTTTCAGGTGACTTTTTTTGGTCTTATTATTGTTATCATTACATCTGATAGATTGAGTAGAAACAAAACAGTTTGAGTGAGAGTTGGTCTGTGAAAGTGTCGTGTACAGTAGTGCTGGGTGTGCAAACACTGTCATAAGCAACGCCGTCACCCTGAACAACATTTAAAGCACCCAGACAGGACGAGGCTCGTGTCGACCAGTATTGATTGTGTTGGACGTTCAGACCAGCGATAACCTATAGTGACCTGATAAACAAGCAACAAACTGTAGGGGTGAGCTGTGTTTCCCATCAGTGAACTCTGTCAAAGGTCTCTCTGCCTGTGTTCGTGAAGCAAGTGTTTATTTAAAAGCCGTGTGGATGCTTTTTTGGTTTGGTTTGTACCCCCCCCACCCCGCCACCCACATCTAATCCGTCCATCCTCTGACTCCAGATGTGAGGCGAGGGCCCGGCGATTTGAAAGGGAAAAACTGCATTGTTCTGTGCACGGTCCGTGTGGCTGCAGCGGTGCGAGAGCACACATTATCGTCTGGTATTGTTCTATTGATTTTCATATCATCGCACAGGCCGATGGCAGCCACGGCCTCCCCTGCGTCCATGGGTTAATTGAAAAGCCACGTCAGTGTGTGTGTGTGTGTGTATGTGTGTGTGTGTTGTGGGGGTGGGCGTAATGAGCGCTCAGAGTATTGATGAAGTTAGGGCTTTTTAATATGAAGGACTCAAAATGCTTCGTTGCTATTTTCAGTGGAAACACATCACCTTCTAGTTTGATTTCACTTGTTTCGGTTGTTTTGTTGTCTGTCTTCGTCTCTTGTGCTGTTAATAAACAGGCATTGGGGATAGTCACTTGGCATTCCTGTATGGAAAAAGGTGTTTTCACAGACATTTTCCTATGTTATTTGTCTTTTTTTCCTTAGTGTGTGTTGTATACCATCTGTTGCTGCACTGAAATGAAGGCATACAAGCTGATTGCTGGTTTAATGACAGCAAAAAGCTGGAATTGATTGACTGGGTTTCAGTGTCATCCTCATGATTTCATGTGATTGAAAATATAGATTTGAATAATACTAATAACTAATTCATGGGTGGTGACGGCGATCAGGTTAACAGAGTATTTGGAGCAATAGCCCTGAAACTTGTGTAAAGATTAAAAAAATGAAGTACGAGTTAAAAATAAAAAAACATATATGCACACATTATGGTATTCTGGAATGCATGACATCGGAATGGTTTTGGAAAATATGCTATGAAGTTTTCTTTAAAACAAATGAACAAAAAAATCCTCTAGCTATGTAATCTTAACCTCTTTATCGATGTGCAGAACTCATCTTCAAAGTGAACTCATCTGAAGCAGCAGAGACCACCAAACACACACAGACACACAGAGACTTGTTTGCCCCCCCGTCCCCCCTCCCCTCGCTTGGCATTTGAAGGTGCGTCTCCTGGATGTGTTCAGAGCTTCTCAAACATCGCCGTGTTTACACGTTCAGGTCGGCACCTGCATTTGATCAGACTGTGTCCCAGCAATCCTCATATGGGAAGACTTTTGATGTTTAGTACTAAACAGTAGAAATCTATGCTACAGAGTGAAACCTAGGATTAGAGTAGTTATTACATAATATGCAATTGGAATAATTTCCAGAGGATTAAATTACAGTGAAATTAAACCGCTGGGGAATACCTGGACCCTCCCTGAAGGGCCACTGGGAGTCCCTGCACCTCACTTTGAGCACCGCTGGCTTACAGTATGTGTGTCTGTGGAAGTGTATGCTGCATCTGACTAAACTACGTTAAGGGGTGTGTCCATGCTTCCTACCTTCTCAATCAAATTCAAGCTCTAGTTTCGATGAACAGCATGCTTGTGCCGCCTGAGCAGGCCGCAGATGTCGTCGTCCGTCCGTAGGCAAAACATCCGTACTGTTTAGTTTATGGGCTTGTCTTCCACATCCCCGAAGCCGGCAAACTGGCCAGACTGGCAAGTGTGCACTTGCGGGATTAAAACTAGCTCATGGTTTTTACATTCAGCATCACTAGTGTTGCTGTAATTATGGTTGTCATTGTTGATTTGTTTTTGAATTGCTGCTGTTTTGATTTTTGTTTTATTTCCTCTGAGAGCACTGTTTGTATTCCAGTTGTGTTCCTCTCTGCTGTGTATGAGTTGGTGATAATCTGCTCACATCAGATACCCAGGGACCAGGAAGATTATTCTTTTATTAATCTAGATCACAGTCATCTGGGTTTAGTTTCAGATCTCTTCACTTTTAATCTGAATGCTGACTCCTTAATGTTTGATGAGGAACTTAAGGTGATGTACGGCATCGTATTAATTTCTTATAGACCATATATACACATGTACTGTAAGTAACACGACGCACCACACGATGCTGTGTTATAGCAAACAAAGTTTGGCCTCATCCACAGGCACAGAAATGGTATTTTCAGATCCATGGCTTACTCGGTTTTTTTTTTCTAGCATCATGTTCTGGCCTCTGGGGAACAGGAAGTGAACTTTGCTGGATTCAAATCTTTTGTGGATGTCCTGCCTACTCAATTCACTCCTTACCTCCGTCCAATGCTATATTTACTGTGAGACTAGTTTATATCCATAGTTTGCTGATATTTGATGATATCATGATTATAGAAGAAGTAAACCTGAATTGGGGCGCCATGTTTGTGGTAAACCAACAAGACCTGGGATCTGGATTATGTGTAACTCGTCCCTGAAGTCTGGCATGGTACTGTCTACTAAAGGTGTGTGTGCTCTTTCCCTCCACCTCTGCCCACATCTCTCCCAGTGTGTCAAACCTGTGACTGCAGATCACAAACAGTGCTGTGATCTGCAATGTGAATGATTAACCACTCATTTGAAACTGACAGCAATGTCTTATTAAGACTGTAATCCCCCTCAAAAATATTATTTAAACTCAAAAGGGAAAAAAAAAACATTTTCTTTCTATACAGATTTGGCTGTGCTTTAATGAGCATTCACTACAAAGCTGGCTTATAGTTGAGTTCATCCTGGTTTAGAGTGGATGCTACCCAGGAAACATTTCATGTACAAAGCTTAGTATGATGCAAAGCATTTATGTGAATGCTTGTAGATAGTGCCAAAAACCTAAATCACAAACTGTTTCTGGGAGCTGGTGATGAGAGAGAGGGAGAGACAGAGTAGAGAATATGAGGGGGCAGACGCCCCGCAGGCTTTTCTTACAAATTGCACTGTAATTTATTACTATTGTTTTTATTGTTCATTAATAGATCTAAATTAGAAAAGAGGGGAGAGTTTTGGAATTTTTATGACTTTCTGTGAAGAATCATTAACTGAATCTCTACAATGAAAGTGTATTTTAAGGATATGTGTTTTTTTGGACCATTGATACACATAATATTTACCATTTGCCCCATTTTACTCCCAATTGTTGACTTGTTTGAATTTGACCACTTTCTAAATCTGACCACTTGGTAAAGACAGGTACTTACTCTTTTGTAATACAGTTTTAATAATTCCATTCAGCCAGTGTTATTGTATCATATTTTTCCCATAAAATAAAACATGTCAATAAAGGAATAAAATGTGTTCCTGATTTTTTTTTTTTTTTGACAATGTCATTCATTTATTTTTTTATTTATAACTGATGTCATTTTCAGTGTGAACATCAAGTGTTGTGGATGAGGTGAAAGGAGTTTAGGGCGCAGAGGAGAGTTCAGTGCACAAATAAGCAGAGTCTGCTTCAATAAATTAAAATTCATATGTACCACACAGTATTTCCCTTAAATTAGCCAGTCCTGTCATAGTGACCATGGTGGTGGGGTGGGGTCAAAGGTCACCCAGTAACACAGGGAATACACATTACAGAAAACAAGTACAACTTGCTCTCTACAAGGCATGAGGGTGAGAGATTTGATCAAGACTTCATTGCAGTATACGTGCCCTTGGATTCTAAATATATAGTGGATTTAAAAATTGTGTCATATTCATTGTAATATTTTCCCCCATTTAGCCCAACACCTTTGTGTCCCTGACCATCACATCACAGCCACTATGTAAATACTGCAATGCTGGCTTGACAAAAGTCTCATTACACTGCTAAAAATTTAAGATGAAGACAGATTGCACTTTAGCCAACTCCCACAAAAGGTCACATTCAACGCAACATGGCTCTTGTCTCTGCGGATAAAAAAGGAGCAAAGGGGGGGATTTCATCATGTTAAAATGTGCCGGCGTGTCGCTCTTACACAAAACACGTGCTCTGATAAAGCCAAGAACCACATATGTGGAAAGTGACCTATTGGCTTGCATTGGAAGATTGATTTCGGATCAGTGTTTTTCCACCAGCATCGATTTTTGTCAATTTATTAAGTAAAAAAGACTTTGAGAAATTAAAAATAAGACACGTCAAGACAAGCAACAGTAAACAAAAGGTGACTACAAAAAAGTGATGATGAAAAACAAGGCTGACCGATGTGAAATCTGTCTGCTGAATTTCTTTCACCATATTCACCGTGTTCAGTGGAGTGATTGGGGACGATTCACACATACAGTGACAGGGATTTTTTTTCCCCCCATTCAACTCGTTAACATCTCAGAATTCATTAAGAAGGCAATGGAATCGGGTTATCTACACACTACTTCACATTTCATTTGACGGCTCATCTTTTACGTAAACGTCAAATATTTGGGGGTATGAGAGGAATCATTTTCATTGAGCACTTAAAGACGACAAGGGTATGTTATTTAATGCAACTCTTCCTAATAGGTTCCAAGTAAAAGTCTGGTCAAATCTCCATGTAGCTGCCCAAGACAACAAGTGACCAGCCCTGATCAATTTGGCAGAATAATCACCTGCAAGCTGAGAACAGGAATGAAGAGAGACTGATGGGTACAGCAACAGGAAGCCCTCGCTCCTTAAAACTCATTTCGATCTCAGGAGGTTTGGCTAAGTTTCAGCCATATACTTTAATAATAAATATTTTAATGCAGTTTTTGTGCTCGGAATATTTCCGCATTTCACAAGGGCTTTCTCTGCTCCTGTACTCCATGGATCTGATCTGACAAAGCCTCAGTAACTGGCAGCTAGACTTGAGTTTAATTTGTGATAATTAGAACAAATGACAAGACATTTTTGTTCATGGGGACAGGCAGACCGAAAAATTAATCCTGACTAGAGCACCGAACGGATAAAGAGAGGCTCTGATGTTGTGTGTTCAGGAGGAAGGCGAAGGGGAGAGTGATTTGGCTGATTTGAAAAAAACATCGCACATGAAAAACAGGTGCTCCATCCAGCCTCTGCATTCTTACTGGCCAGAGCTTCGTGATCTGAGGAAGAAAGTGTGGGTTAGGGTTAGAGGGGGAGTTTGTTGTGGCTCAGTGGGTCTTGGTCTTGGGTTGGGTGATTCTGCGGACAACACTGTAGAGGACGCCGAAGTTCTGTAACAGGAAAAAAGAGGCGACGTCAGTTTCTTGTTCCCTGATGAGTGACTGCGCACACAATTAGTGTCTGTACAACACAGGGCAAAACAAAGAGCTGCACTGAATGAACTGCAAGAAAACCAGCTAGTGCTGGAATATAGTGACCCACCTGGATAGCCAGATACATCACTCCCAAGTAGGCTGCAATGCAGACAGCCAGCAGCAGGTCAAAAATAGCAGGCTTCACTCTGAGACACAGAGAAACACAGAGGAGAAAGTGGGATACAGAATTAAGGGGAAGACAGAAAGACAGCAGGAGGAAAAGAGAAATGGATGAGTCAAATAGGATGACAGCGCTTCAGGAGACAAAGACTTTACAGATGGCTAGCTGTGAGCCGAGGAGCTTTCAAAGGAGGTGAAATCAATAGGAACTGCGCTGGAGCAAAACGTCTCCGAGGAGGGAGGTGGAGCCCCTCTTGCCTACCTGTAAGCGTTCATAGTCTGTTTGAGCTGGTCGTAGAACACAAACTCTGGATCCCTGAAGGAGAGAGAAAGTAAAAATATCACCAGTACCGTCTGGAGAAAATGGTTTCACAGGTGCACAAGATACATGAGGTCTGTCACTGACAAAACTGACGAGGAAACTCATTACCGCTTGAAAGTTGTTTGAATATATATTTCTAAACTCTGGTATCTAAGCATAAATCCTGATGTCACTGGCTTAATGTGTAACTCTTGATTAAAAGATATAAAGTCGTCTTTTGAACACAATAAGTCATTGTGTTGACAACAACGATGAAATGAGTCCCAGGCAGAAACATCCAGAATGATCTTTAATTGCGTCTCACCACCCTACCCTGAAGCAGCTCCTGCCTCCTCCCCCGGTCCTCACCTCTTGTCAGCTTTGACGTAGTGCCGCTTGACGTCCTTGAGGTGGCGTGCGAGGTGGTACTCCAGAGTGGACACCACGCTGCTGTCCTTGTCCACCAGCTGGGCGGCTCGGGGCTGCGCCGTGAGCCAGTCCACCACCGACAACAGCTGCTCCTCCTGCACTTGCTGGTGACACACACATTAAAAAAAGACAGAATCACCATCAGAATCCATAATAGACGCGGCTGGGTATCTGAACATTTTCTGTAGCAAAACAGTCCTTAGTTTGGTATCTACTATATGCTGAATAAAAGATTTGAATTTAAAACAACAGCCTAATGTTCTTGACAGGCATAATTTTTTATCAATGGTGTTCCCAAATAAAAGATTTATTGCTCTCTTTGCTTAGTTTGAGGTTATTTAAACTGTTAAAGTTAAAAATTCAACTTTACAATATAAAAGAAAAGACTTTGGTTTAACCAAAACTATCAAATTCAAGACATTATTCCAAATATTAAAACTAGTGAAGAGCTTTAATTAAACATGCAAACTGTATCAATAGTGCCAACATTTAGCCCTGTATAACTTTTTAAAGCAATATGTTATTTTTTGTAGCCATTTTTTCTGACAGTCACACACAATACACCTGTCACACTGTACACCATTAAGTGCTTCATTAGTCTGAAGGGGGTGCAGGATTTGGCATTTATTTCTTGTCAGAAATATTGCAACATATGCTGTCACTGTCAGTTTTAGTGAAACTAAACATCCCAAAATGTAGAGCTGAAACGTAGCCAAGCCATGGCCCATTTCTGCAACTCTGTGTGCTTAACTTGAGCAAACCCAGAGATGACGCTGTGCTGATGTGTGGACAAGCTCTCAGCTCCTAACGAGCCAATCAGAAGTCAGAACAGGTTTTGTGACAGGATTAAACAGAAGACTAAATATTTGAAAATAAAACTGTGTCACAGAATTTTTTTAAAAACATATTTCTGTAGTTGACAGTACTGACGTCATTCAGCTGGTGACAAAAACCTGTTGGTGCCCAGCCACAGTGATGAAAATGGCAGCAACACATACTAAACCTCTGATACATACAAAGAAGCAGCAAGCCCAACAAAACTCAGGCAGCTCAGACTCGTGCCTGGAAGACGAGTCGAGTTGACTTGCTTACCATTTGTTCAGTGAAGATCTGTAAATCTCCAGGGGCTCCCTGTGCACCAAACAGAATACAAACATTAACATGTCTTCACAGGCAAGGATTAGGTACAGTAGGCAGCGCTCCGTTAGGGACAAACAACTGATCCTCATTTGCATCTGTGTGTGTGTATGTGTGTGTACCTTCTCAGTGAGGTTGTAGATGACCCTTGCTAGTGCTTCTGCTACCACCTTGGTGTTCCTGCTAAGCTTCTTCAAGTCGACATGAGGCCTGCAAACACAAACACAGCGAGATCGCAAACACAGTTAGACCTGGGGAGACGCTCCCAAACAGCACATCAGAGGAGAGGCCAGAGAAGAAAGCTTGATTACAGAGTGTCTGTTTTTAGATAACCTGTAGGAGTGTGTAGAGTCATAACCTGCAAACAACTCACTGAAATTGGCAGGCTGAAAAACAGAAAGCCTGCCAGAGAAAACAACACTGAACAACTATCAAAATCACCTGACGGGTCAAGTACGCATTACTCACACAGAACAGATAAATGGTTTATGAACAAACAAACAGGCAATGAGATGGACGGCTATGAGAGCAGTGAACAGTTAGAGGGAAGCGTGGAGAGGAGGAACAGAGGGAGATCTTACTACCACATTTAGGAGGCGTCAAATCCCAAACCTCAGACGCTGACACAACCACAGATAGTCCTGATCTGACAAGAGCGCATAAATATAATCATGGGCACATACTGGCCATGCTGCTTGCAACACTACAGTTTTGTCAGCACTTCATGGGAAGTATACAAAGGGACTTAACATTAGTACAGTGGGACAGGACAGGTGGAGCAGGGTTGGGCTACAACAACTATGACATGGATGACAGCGACTAGCCGACTACAATGGAAAATTCTTTTGGTGATTCAGAGACTTGCAGTAATGAACCCACCCAGCAGGGGGCTCTCCCGCTCCAGAACGAGAGGAGGGGGACACTGACCGCACGTCCATGATGCTGGAACGCTGCGCCAGGCGGTGCGAGGGCAGGTGGGACAAAGTGAAGGCTGGCAGCCGACGGATCCCAAAGCGCTCGTGCTCCCAGGCCAGAGTGTCATCGGCCAGGTTGATTTTCTTGTGGACCATGGAGAACTTGACCTCTGGGTACTGGCTAGTAACCACCTGGATCAAAGTAGCGGGACAGGGAAAGTGGGAGAGGGGTCCAAAACAGGAGGTCAAGGCTGAGCAGAGGCAGATTTTTATCAATTATTCTGCTAGATCTAACACCAATTCAGGGATAAAACAGGTGTACACCCAAGTATTGTGAGATTTTCTTACCATCTCCAGCTCCTTGAGTAAAGAATGCTGAGGAGTTCCCTCTTTAGGAGGCTTGGACACGTGGAGGTGCAGAGCATCTCCATTCCCCAGAGTGTCCAGGCACAACACGAAGGCTACGTTGTCCTGCAACAGACTGGAGTCTACAGAGGAAAACGGAACCAAAATGGAAGGAAAAAGGAAGGTGTGCTGATCAGTGGAATCATCTGGTGTGTCTTAGGTTAGAATGACCCCCTGTGGCACGTGCTTTGACACCCCTGGTGCAGAGATAGCGGGTATCAAGATGAACTCGAGCAAAAAAAGAAATTTAGGATGATGCGTTAAGTTTCAAGTCTGCTGTGTGGCAGGATTTAGGATTAAGGGAGAAACAGTCAACAGCGCGACTGAAAAGGCAAGGATTCTTTGCCTGCAAGGAAGTCCTGCCTTACAGATAACACTAGCAACATGCTGCACCTTGTATTACAGAACATTACAATGAAAACTAAAAGCTGCACATTTTATGGTTAAATGTTGTTTGAGTCTTAAATAAATATGGTTTTAGAGGTCTAAAATGTAGCTGTTTCTCTTTACACTCTCACTTTTTTAGTGAGATAATTTCCCAGTTATAGTTTATACTTGGACATTTTTTCATCACTCTTCAAGGCCATAAATTTGATTTGAACTGGCATCAAAAAAGAACTTACAGAAATCTGAAGTCATTGTTTATGGTTTGCACTTTTGTTTTTTCCCCTCACAAATAAAAACATATTAATGTCAATTAATTATTAATCATTCAGATTCTGCTCCAAATGTTGTGGTACTGAATAATTTTGACCTCAGTACTGTGTTTCAATCTTAACTGTTAGCTGAATCAATCTTTCCCTACACGTCTGCACTGATTCAGTAATGCATGTGAATCCAGGCCGCTGTGTTGAGACTATTCAAACAGTACCTGTGTGGTCCAGATTGTCCTCCAGCCAACGCTTGGTGCCCTGGTAGTTGAACTTCCCTCCTCCAGATACAAAGAACAGCAGGTTGTACCTGAACACAGTGAGTCAAAAACTACAATCACAAAATGATTTAAAAAAGAATACGGCAAAAGGATACATAGTCTAGGACAGATAAACACAACTAGGAAAAGCAAATGTCTGCGGAGATAAAGTTTCCATTCACATGGCAGTCCTAAGCATTGGCTTTCATTATTATTATTATCATTTTTAAATGCCCGCTAAGCACACTCAAAAGAAAACACAGAGGAGCACTTACAGCAAAGTGTATTACTCCTTTGTAACCACTTCCTTTCATTATTTAAAAGAGATGATTCTTCTCACCCAGCTACTGTCTAAGTACGCTGTCAAAAAACAAATTTATCTGTGCCACATTATCGACCACTGTAAGAGGTTAATTCCTCCTTTTGCAAGTAGAGTGCACATTTAATGTCCAATATATTTTTCAGATAGGGATGAGAGGAATATGTTACCATAACGTCCAACCATCCACACCACATCAAATATGATGGGCATAATAAACAACCAATTCATGTGTAAATGGCCCACTATGGTCACCACTCACTGCCGCTGATATCATTTCATTGAGTGTATAATTTCAACATGATATAAGTGCTGGCATGAATATGAGGAAAGGAAAGGAAATTACCAACTTTATCATTCATTCATTTTTCATAATTGTTTATGCCTATTCAGGATCATGGGGGGCTAGAGCCTATTCCAGCGTGGAAGACAGGGAAGTCTTCAGTTCAGTTGCCCCGCACGTCTTTGGACTGTGGGAGGAAACCCACACAAACACAGACCAGGGCTGAGATTTCAACTGCAGCAGAAACCAAACTGATCTAAACAATCAAAAAGTGAATGCTGGTGGACTACTCACCCGGCATGCGTCCTTTTATAGGTGTATAGTCTAGAGAAGAGACGAGCCAGCTCCAACAACATGGACACTCCGCTCCCGTTTGAGTCTGCGCCGTACGACAGCCACTGGACACAGCAACACACACAGGAAGCCAACAGGCATTATTTTTCTGGGGCTGTGCCATCTTAGCCAAGAGAAATAGGTTATTAAGGTCTTAGTACAAACTTGTATGGTTGGTTAATTAGTTTCCGTCTTGCTTTCAACAATTATAAATATACCTCAGAGTTTTTGCATTCATTCACTAGGACGACAGCAGGTGGACCATTTGAGGAGAGGACTAAAGAAAGACTTCAACTTGACCAAATCGTAAGGTTTCTCATTGATGAAATATTTGTCCAGTTGGCAGCTGCCTTGGACATTATGTAGGTGGTGCACATACCGGAGCCACACCGAAGGAGTCATAGTGAGCCACCAGCACAATAGTGGGCAGATCTTCTCCGCCAACTCCAGCCAGGCGACCCTGAAGAAAACACAAGAGACTCATTAGATAAGTCACAGCAGAAAATCAGAAAATCAGAACTGGTCACATAAATTGACTGCCTTGACCAGTTTACTATAATGCTTGAATACCATGAAGAAACTGTTACTGCAATTCAGCTACAATGATGCCATTTGTTTCCTGTAAAGGTGTGCAACAAGGACTGAATCAATGTCCAACTTAAAAGACATTTCCAATTGTAAAGTAGATTTGCTTGAAAATGAAACTACTCTGCGAGATCACTTGTATATGGTCCATTTTTGTATTCCTGAAAAAAAAAATAGGAAATAAGTTGGCACCTAGATTAGTTAAGGGAAGCACAAAGCAACACTTCAAAGCACCTGCAATGAAATTACTTCAGTCATTTATTTTCCACTACCCTCGACTAAATGTAAAGTATTTGGTGTACTAGCGCATGCAGTAAATGAAAGCAGAAACAGGGCATTTTTAACATTTGTTGCAGTCTAACACAATGGCACCACACAGACCATTAAATCCTCCTGGCTGGCAGCTTGACGGTGCAGCGTTCTGTGTTACAGTCACAGTAGCCCCCCAGACCCCAGGCCTCTGAGGAAATCCGCTGTCTGTCTCCTAATCCCCTGCAGTATGACTAAACCCATTTATTCCCTCTGGGTTTAACACCCGGCTTAGATCAACACACACTTCAACAGACACTTGCACCTTTTCTGTCTCAAATTTTGATTAAAGTTCTTCCAACAGAACAACCAGACCTACCGAACATCTTTATAAAATCACATGAATGAACGAAGTACAGAAACAATCAATTCTTATGAACTCTATGTGAAAGCACAAGTTTAATTTACCAGTCATTTACATGCTCAGAATGGAACATTTTGCATAATTATACGTGTACTGAAGTATGCTCATGAGTAAAAATAAATGATTTCTGTTGTGAAAAGCCTCGCTGTGGAAGTCTGCAGGTCAGCTCTGCAGCTAGGCAATGTTCAGGGATGTCAAACCTGCCCAGCATTAATCCCTGATGTATAAACTCTCGTTTTGTTTGCCTCCTCCGCAGGGGAGTCAGAGTGCAGGCTCAGTTACAGAACAACACTCCTAGAGCTGGTAGGGATTCAGTGTCTTGCTCAAGGACACATCAGCAGGACGGCTGATTGCCATAAAGCTCAAGTCCTCATTATCCTCACTGCAATTATGTTTTGAAGACAAGTGAGTAGTTCCATGCAAAAAAAATAGTCTCTTCGGAGGACATTTTATGTTGGGAGGATTATTAGATAATTTGAAGGTTACTTTCTATTTTTTATTCTAAGGATGAAGGCTTTCAAAGCTTAAATATTTAGCCTGGATCTATCAAAACATTGAAATTATGGTGCCAGAGAGTTTTTTGTTTTTGTTTTTTTAAAAGGTGATGTGGTCTTCTAGCCTTCTACCCAATAATTCAACCAAAAAAAAAGGAAATTTGGGGCATTTTCTGCTCACATGCCAGTGGAGACACAGGTAAAGTCTGCATTTTGACACGACACATTAGTTTGCTAATATTGCTCTGCAGTCTGCCAACACTAAGTGTCCAAAAACTGGCTCTTATAAGTTCCAACAAGGGGGAAAAAACAACAACAACACTAAAATCACTCAGAACAGCATTATTTATGTGTTCTGAAGTCAGACGTCTACACCGAAAGTTCAATATTTACCTCCACCTCCTTGATTTTCCACACTTGCACTGAACTGATGCAGCAGTGGCCGGCAGATGCTACCATCAAATGTAGTTGGAAGTATTGTTAGTACAAGTATAGCACACTTTAACAGCCCATTGATGTGATCAATTCTAAATCAAATTTTACACCATACCCAAGAATCCAAGATGTGACATTCTGAGCCTTAAACTTTATTTTGTCTCATACGGAAAACTATTCAGTACCTGACTACACCACCAGCCGTTTACTGTGGAAACCCAGAGGTGTGAGTTCACGAGGAGGACATGAGGGCAGCAAGACCAGAGGTGACCAGAGCCTTGTGAGTTTACTCTGTGAGTCCTTTTGTTGGCTTCAAAACAAATGGGTTGTGCTGTTTTATGAGAGGGGAAAAAGCAGGTTTGACGCTTGCTCTATAGAATATAAATATTTCGCTCTATTTATTAAACCCTTATGATCTATTTTTGTCAGCAGCACCTTGTCTCTTACACTGTTTGTGGACAGGACTTTTTATCCATGATCATTTTTTGACCTTTTTGGAAGTGTTAAGAAACTGTTCCTGGACCTTTTTTTAAGGCAGAGATGGAGCAGCACCAGATGACTTGCTTAATGTTATATGAATATACAATCCTCATTAAAGCTTCAGCTCACATGAGGCTGAGTACATAATGACCACATTTTCATTTCTGAATGAACCATTCATTCAAGAAGCTACTGGGTAAATGCTCTTACATGATTCAAGCACCTTCAAGTAACTCTTTATCAAGGCTTTGGTGTTTCAACCAGCTGACTCAGCTGCACTCTATATTATAGTGAAGTTTCTCACCTCTAGACTGGTGATGGCCCAGTCGCTGATAGCTTTGCTCTGGCTCCCACTGGTGACCATCTGAAAGCCGTTAGCTGTGGCTGTATGCAGCAGCACTGCAGAAAGCATCATACATAAGACAGTCAAAATTAAATACAGAATAGAATTTTTCTTAGATCTGTATTACATAATGAAACAACAGATTTATAGGACTATCACCAGACATGTTGCTTGTCCTCTCGTCTCTGTCAATGAATACATGTATGTATTTTGTAGATAGATCAAACAAAATAAAGAAAAAATACACATTTTTTAAAGCAGTTATTTTGTCATAGAAGAGCAGGTTAAACACAGGTGTTACTAATGACATTAATTTAGGCTGTACTCTATTTAAGTCTGACAGAGCCCGAGTCCCACTGTTGTCTATGCTGGCTAACTGGAAAGGCTTGAACAGGATTAGTTTCCCAAACAATGTTTGAGTTTTACTTACTGACATGTGATTGTAATTCCATGACCCATTTAAACGGGATTAGAATCTCTATCATCTCTTACCAATATTACAGAAATAAGAGTGGCTTCCTGAGATTCTCAGTATAGTCATCCATCTAAGCAACTTGCAGGACTGTCCATACACACCAACTTTCTATTCAGACAGGATTCAATTTGACATAAAAACAGTAGGTAATGTGGTTTAATAATCTCTAACACAATCATGGTCAATTCAGATGGGACTGTGACACACAATTTACCTGATGTCCCCCTGTAACACTAATCCCATCCACATAGGGCTTTCAATGGAATGGAACCTTAATCAACGTCATCAGTAACACCCATGTTTACCCTGCTTTTTCATGTCAAAATGGCTGCTGTGAAAAAGGCGTATTAGTTCACAGTTCCCATCAACCTGCCCCCCTCTCTTGTGGTCTGGAGACGGTGAACCTGTACCTTCAGCGGCTGAGGATGACCCCTGGGAGGAGGAAGATGTCTGAGTCTGCATGTAGATGGACAGAAGCTCATCGTCCTCCATGGCAAAGTAGACGGGGACGATGGTCTCGGTAGCCAGCATCTCCGGCTCCAGCTCCATGAACTGCTGCACAGGACCGGCACAGGACAATGACATGCTCAGAGAACTATGACATCCAGCTGCTTTTGTTATAGTGAGATGTTAATGGACGAGAAAAACTGATTAAATTAATTTGCTGAAAAAGGCCATATGCTGTAGTCTTCATTGTAAAGACACATAGAGCAGAATGGCACCTATCAGTGAGAGCAAATGAACGTCAAGAAAGGCAGCCAAAGCTGAATGCTTTTTCCTTTTTCCTTCTTTATCCCTAAAAGTCGGATTTTGCCTCTTCTTGTTTTTCGTTGAACAGACTGTGACAATGTATTGTGTAACAAATGGACAGTCCAGCTCAGTAGCTTTTACGGTAGCACATACCATCAAGAGATATCACAGATTATAAATTATCATACATTATTAGGAATGAACGCATGGCTTTAACAGTCCATCTCTACTATGAGTCAAAAGTAGGTATTTGTTACATAACCAAATGAGTTACTCATCAAACCTACTGCTTCTGCTTTACAGATAGATTAACGATCCCACTCATAAGTGGGAAGGCAAATTAGTCACAACTTGTGTGCAGTAATGAGATAACGCTTGTAGATCTAGGTAATGGGATAGGACTGCGTATTGATGGAAGATTTTTGATGTGGGACAGTAACATGTGTGAATACCTGTACTATGTCCTGGGGCATAGCAGACATGTTCTTAGGCAGGATGATCACCACGGCCCCCGCGGACTGGCGTAGGGCTTTCTGGTACTTGTCGTAGGAGAAGTCTGCCAGCCGCATGATAACACAGCGACGACTTAGTACCTCTGCCTCCACAGTACGGGCCTCGGTGTTCAAGATGGCATTCCTGGTACCTGGGCACACGAGATGTGTTATTCATCAGCTCGGATTATATGTCAGGAACTTGCTACCAGAGAAACACAGCAGCTGCAGATGTGATCCAGCATTAGAATATCCAAAGGGGTCGCTTAATGCTTCCAGCTCATAAATATCAAATATATGTACACACCTCTTCTTCCATTGTCCCTGTTCAGATGGGTTATCTGGGAGTTTTTTTTCTTGCCTGCTATGTCATCCTGTTTTATGGCAATGCCCTTTGAGACTGTAAACTGTGATTTTTAGCTCAAAATAAACCTCAACTTCACTGATGTTGAAGTAAAATCAACTGAATTACACGCATTTATTAAGGTACAACATACTAGAGGAGTTTTATTTTGATTATCATGTTATTTTGCTGTCAAAACTGGCAGGTGGACTTAGGTTCCCATTCATTTACATTAGCAGGGAAGTGATATCACGACTACCACTATGACTGTCATGCTGCTATAACCGCTGACCTGACCTGCATGTAAACCACATTAGCTGACTTCAATACAGGAAATGAAACGAAGGAGCAAAGTACTTTGTTTGGCCGTCGAAATGAGCAACATTTACATGCTGCTTACTTTGTACAAGAGGGTTAGCCAGTCATGCTAAGCTAGCCTGTTAGCAGGTAGCTAAAGTTGCCGTGCACGCTGTCATTGCATCGACTTGACAGGCGGCTCGGTAGCCAGGGAAGCTAACGGTCGCTAACGGTCGTTAACGGGTATTTAACAGCGTTAAACGGCCACCGGACACGTCGGTGCTGTAAAAGTGTGTTTCTTGACCGGGAGCCGGTGGAAAGAGCGGACCTACCGTAGGGCTGTCCCTGCAGGTCGTACTGCTGCATGCGGTACACCGTGAATTCATGTGCCGCCTCGGCTGGCAGCGGGGACACCAGGATGAGCACGGCGGGGATGAACACAATGAAGGTCAAGGGAAACGAGGATTTGAACATGTTATCAAACACCTCACTAGCCTCCTCGAACATTTTGTCGCTTGTATCGGGCGCACAACAAAGGACGAATCAATATTTTCAGCTGTCACCGCCGCACTACTGGACTGACAGCTAGCAGCGACGCAACTGCAGCAACAACGGAGAGAGCAATTATGATCAGGCGAACAGCTGGACTGCCTCATGTGGCTCAAGCACTCACTCTCAAACCCTGTTTTAAAAAACTTCGTATATAGTGGTCTAATGCAATATCACGAGTAGCGCAAAGTATGACGTTTGATTTGGATAATTAACTCAGAAAATAATGAAAACCAATTTCAAAGTGAATTCAAGCCGTGGTCCTTCAGGAACCGCCGAGGACAGCTGTGTTGTTTGAATAAATTTGTTGAACGGCAGGTGGCGCCGTAGACCACAGTGTAGTGAGACTGGTGGAGATGGCTGGTAGCAGGTAGATTATATGGGGTAACATTAACGTTCAAACCTCAGGTCAAACTGTTATTTAACAAAAAAGGTTTGATTACAGTGTCTTTCAACTGTATCTGAGGTGTTACTATTTTTGTTAAACCATGAATGCAACACAGGTGTAACCATAACAACAGCAAAAAAAAAAAGATCAGTAATCCTCAGTTTATAATTCCCAATATGATTCCATCCCATTTGTTATTGGATTAATGCAACAGCCACACATAACCTGGGTAAACGGGGGATATGCTTGTGCTTCTGAAAATAATTAAAAGCCTGACTCTATCACCAAGACGTAGAGAGGTGAGGTCATTCATCCTCTCTCTCTCTCTCTCTCTCTCTCTCTCTCTCTCTCTCTCCCTCTCTCCCTCCCCACAGGGCTCCACTGCTGAGTGGGAGATTAATGCTGATATGATGTCCTGCCATCCCACTTAATGGACTTTGGCGTCATTGTTTCCTGTTGTATGAGTAATCCGTGATGAGACGGCAAGCGGCAAACAAAAGCACAAAACCAATTTGGTGTGGCCATACAAACTCATAATAATGATTTCATATTACTGGGCGGTTATCAATTTCAGATCTGCCCAGATAGTCTGGTGCACATGGAGACGATACTGCTCACCACGCTGAGGGACACACGGAAAAAGAAGAAAACGAGCGAATCCGGTGGAGATGCAGGAAAATTATTAGGCCAAATTTTGATCATTACAGGCAATAAAAGTTTGTCCCTTTGTTGGAGAACATAATGTCCTTGTTTTGGTGCATGCTGAGGCAGTCCTGTCACATGAATCTAATTCCTCAATAATCATAATGTGCTGTTAACACAGGGTGGCTTAATAGAAATGGATGTGGTCATATTTTTCGCTTGACAATAAGGCCTTATCCAAAAACATAAACCATTACTTTTCTGAATGTGATTATTCATTTATGCCATAGTGCACAGTACGCTATGCAAAAACAGCCACACACATGCACACACACAATACATGAGCTGTTCAGTGTTCCCGTTTCTTTCCACTGCTCCTGGGAATGTCCTGAATCAGTCCAGCCTTTGCCCCAGACCCCAGGCCACAGAAAAACACTTTCTCTGTGCGACCACACAAAAGATGTAGTCATTGTGTGTGGGTAAGTACCACGGATTAAGGAGAGATTAGCTAGCAAGCAGTAAGTAAGCAATTTTTGTGTAGCCATGTCTACGTACACCCCCCCTCCTCCTTGTCCTTCCACAGGATGCTGTCACTTTCTCAGCACGCTGGCAGGTTGCACAATCACCGACCACAGTGAAGTGCTTAGGCCACTCAAAGAAATGGCCAGAATCAGGGAATACCAAAGAGATACTGTAACAGGGAGTTCTTTCTGAACTGTGGATTAGGGTTCGGCCTGGGAGCCATGCTCAATTCTCCACACAGACACTGCTATTAGCACACAATGGCGGCCTTTCTAGGCAAGACCTGACAGGGCTGCAGAGTAACTCACTCTATACAGTAACACACCACTTGAAAGCACCCCGCCATAATCCCCTTGTTAATGAACAGAAGCTGAGACAACAACCAGGCAACCGTTAAACCACAAGGCCCTGCTTGATGGATGGGCCCAACAACGAGGGAGTATTAAGTCAGAAAGGTTGCACACAGAGGAAGTGGCTGGATCTCAATATGCAAAGGTACACTCCTTTCGTCCCCCCCTGATTTGCAGTGATTTGTGCCCACAGGCCGAGTAGAGGCAATATTGCCCTGGCTACTCTATGTACTCAGCAATTGATTTACCCATCATTTTCATTAAGGCCACTGGAAATAAGACAAAGAGAAGGAGAGAACATAGCGTATGACAGCTGAGCTGCAGCCAGTAAGACTGTGAGCCTATTTGGTTGCACAGGGCAACAGTCAGATAATGGATGACGAGGCCTCTTGGAGCCAGCCGTTCCATTAGGTTTTGTTAATGCGGTCAGAGGAGGTTGGCGTGGCTCATCCGCCTTCATATCCACTTTCAGAGCTGTTCACTCATACTGGCCAGTGGACTCTGCCTCTCTCTCTCTCTCTCTCTCTCTCGCTCTCTCGCTCACTCCATCTGTCATGCTCTCTCGACTGCTACTGTGCTCTCTCTCCTCTGACCCTCCATATATCCCTCTGTGCCTGTTTCTCTTTCCGTTGTGGAGTAATTCACTTCATCCCTGTTCTCTCTCCGCTCTCTGCTTGTCTTACTCCTCCTTTTTCCCATGAATCCTGAGAGGGTTCGAGTTTATAAATCTTGTTCTGGGCCGGCTTGCTGTTTTCGATTTAGTTGGTGGTTTTGCTATGGTATCATCACACCTTCATCGCTCATAGGTGAAGGCATTAGCTGTCTCTGAATAACCGAAGCAGGGGATTTGCGGTGGCTTCTCACTTCTGCAATACAGGATTCTTGAAAGCTTACTTCTGAGACTCACTGTCTTTTTTCAATGTGCTTTTCAAGCATTTTCCTACAGTATGTTGCAAACTACTGTATGAGATTGTGAAACGGAGAGGGGGCCGGTTGTCAGTGCTGTCTGCTGTGGGTGGGAAGAACATAGAGAAAGTCATGAATGGAGCCACTGAGTTGTAAGAGTGGGGTTTGCGGTGTGGTAATCATGTACAACACAATGCTGGGAATGTAAGCGTCATGATGGGAACGGATGTTGTATAATGCTTTGCTCTGTTGTAGGCTTCTGGCACAATCTGTCCATCTATCTATCTATTTGTGTATCAAATGGACTGATATTAGTTCATCAATTACCAGTTACGGTCAGAGTCTTCTCCTTAATGCGCAGTCATCATACCGTTTCTCCACAATATTGTTACAATTGATTACAGGCAGGTAATTGTGTTTTATTCTGAGGAGAGTGGGCAATGTTTTCTTGTGACTGTAATGGCAGGAAGAGGGTGGTAAGGGAGGGGTTCATGTGGTTCTGGTGGTTGGGACTGGTACCATTACCAATCCCAATTATGGCTGTCTAGTCATGCGTTACTCACCTCTATATTCAGGACATTCAGGACCACCTCAGTCAGGTATCAAAACATTAAAAAAAAAATAACACCGAGTACTGACGTTACTGTCTGGTTGATAGCTTTTTCAAGCTGACTAAGCTGACTGTCTTCGACTAAGGATGTACATCACACTGAGCAAGCAGTTTTATGTCTTGTGTTTACCTATGGCGGAGACAATTTATTCTAAAACTTTCCTCCCTCCCTCCAAAAGTAATGTTTAC
>OMLB01026357.1:3028-18240 GCA_900302555.1 Myripristis jacobus | reverse complement strand
TTTGCTTTTACTGTACTGATTGCCTGCTGTGTATGCATGTGGCTGTGTTCATAGTGAGTGTTTAAATATTAAGGTATGTGATGCTAAAAATCTGCTTGAAGCACACTCACTTAACCGAGGACCCCCCCATCATACACACACACACACACACACACACACACACACACACAAGATAGGGCACACACACACACACACACAGTTGCCACTAGTGAAGATTAGGCTTAGAAATGAGCCAAAAAAAAAAATTACAAAGTTAGAAAAAAATCACAAAAAGGACAAAAAGGAAAAATCACAAAAAGCACTAGAAAATTAGCAAATTATGAGTAAAAAATGACAAAGAATTACCATAACATTACCATAAACTTGATAGAAAATTATAGGAAAAATACTTTTTTTTAACTTTAAAAAACATGAAAAATCAAAACAAGGACTCTGGGTTTCAAAAGGATAGAGGGTGTTTTCTATTGATGCTGTTCTATCTCTGTGATGTACATTGTACAATGTGTGCTATTTGTTAATAAGCTAATCGGAATATTACTGGCACATTTTCCTTCTGTTTATTTTGTCACTGAACACACACACCTCTGTCCTGCTTGGTTTCAGAAAATATATTAACCACACAAAAACTGTTTTCATACAGGGTCTGTCATCTCCAGCCAAAAGCTCTTGAGTCATTAACATATTCTGGTTTCATCAGAGCTGAGAGGAAAAAAGAAAAGGAAAAAACAAAACATCAAATCTAGCAGCAAATGATCCCAAGAAACACATTTGGCCATAGTAACAACAAAGTGTAAATATATTGCATTGCCAATTTGCAGCTACTGCACACATCCATAAATAAACTTAAGTGCAGCGATCCAATAAGAGAATTCAGGCTCATCAGGCAGGCAGCCCAGACAGCAACATCCTTTTCCAAAATGCCCAAATGGATTGTCAGGCTGCTGCAGGGTGAAATGCATACGAGATGTTTACCATCACTTTTAAAAGATGTAAAGATTAGGAGAGGATTAGATGTGCACAGAAGTGTGTTTTGGCAAAGGGAATTGTGTATTCCATTCACACATTTTAATGGCAAGAGGAAATGTGATCCATCAAAATTATATCTGGCATTCCAGGTATGAGACACAATTTAATCCCAGGTGAAATTTTCTATCTCCATCCAAATTGTAGATTTCATGCCACTATTCCCAGGGGAAATGTGGTATATGATTTACAGTTTGGAAACTCAAAATCAGGCTAATCAGGAGAAGCGGGAAGATTCCCAGTGGGCCGAGCTGGTTGCTGGCTGCAAGGGCCAGTGAAGGGGTTGGCAAACACAATAATTTTATGAATATATCCTTTAGGCTGCTCTTGCAAAAGCGTGGGCTGCTCTGCATCGCACGCTTATACCCGCTGCTACTGATACACTTGTTCCACCGAAAATTAGCTACACCAGAGGTCAGCTCACAACAGAAACATCCAAACACTTGGAGGCCGATATGGAAGGTTGAGAGACACCCCTGGGATTGACCAATTTTATTTTATATTTTTATTTTTAATCATGTTTGAGGGTTGGATATCTTTAGGTGTGAACATGAGAAATGATTTATTTTTCTCATCTTTACATAGACTATCGATCTATCTGTCTGTCTGAGTGCACTTTTACAATGTTCTCATATTTGTAAAAAAAGAAAAAAACTAAAGCTGTGAAGCTACTTATTTGTACAGAATTGGAAATGATGATGTTCTAGAAAGACACTCTCTATACAGGTTGTAGAGAATAGGGCTCTGCTTAGTAAGCCCTGCGCTGAAAAGGAGTCCCACTCTCGTGAAATTGTCAGGTTTAGCTCAGGATCTTTGGAGGTTACTTTACGTTACTTTGTGCGGTGCTGTCGGCCAATCAGACTGGTGTTGTGTGGCAGGCTTTGTGCAGGCGCTGGTGGTGGAACTGTGGTCGGCTCTGGAGTGTGGCAGAGAGGACATCAGGGTCGTTCACCCCAAACCTACACCCATGGACCCCATAGACAGGAGCTGCCTCAAGGTACATTTTTTTTCTTTTTCTTTTTTTTTTCTTCCAAAAACAAAGGAAAAGAGCAAAGAACAAAAATTACTGGAACATTAGTTAAAATACTGCAAGGAATGTACCTTGAAAGTAGCATAAAATATTAGAAAATTACAAGAGACCTTTATTTCCAGGGATCTATGCTAACTTTTTCCCAAAGAGCACATGTGCCCCTAATTGAAAAAAATTAGGAGCACACAAAGAAATTTAGAAGCACATCTCGTAAATAATTTTTTTGGTTTGCACATGTCTATTTTTAAGGTCAAATGTGAGTGAGACACTCACACTGTAGAGCCCTGATTTGTAATTAATTATTATGTTATATATTAAAATGTCAGATCCATGGATTTGGATGAGGCAGAGGCTCAAACAACATTTTTGAAAAATACTTTTACTCATAATTTCTCCATTAAAATTGCTGGTATGGTCATAAAAAGCTGAATTCTTTGGTTCTGGTCTGAGAATTCAGATCAGGACAGGCTCGAGGATTCAGAGCCAAATAAATCTCTTGGGTATGTGTGATAATGTGCTGGCCACCTCTCTCAGTAAAACTAGTAAAGTGAACATGGATGGTCAGTGAAGTGTGAACTGTGCCTGGCCACCAGTGAATCTAAAGCCTGTTTTATCAGCGGGTCAGCGGCCATGGCAGGTATGAGCAGCTGAGTCCATCATAGCTGTGACCTGGTAGGAGAACCAAACTTGAAATTGTAGTTTTACATCAGCTGGGGATGAATCTAGCCTTCATAGTAATACATAGTGCATAACAGTAAAAACAAACTTTATTTATGGAGCACTTTTAAAAACAAAGTTACACAGAACTTTACAGAATCACTAAGGCAGACCAAAAAATCACAGAAATAGCCCAAAAAAGCATTACATTTAAGATACGTAAGGATGTCATGCAGTTAAAATGCTGGTAATGTATCTGAGCAAGACGTTTTCTGTAAAATTGTAAAATACATTGTAAAACTAACTGACAGACTGGCTAAAATAAGAGAAACATGGTCCCATTTTTTTAGTGTGTGTTAGAAACCTGGCAGCTGCATTTTGCACAAGCAGCAAACAGGACAGTGATCTCTGATAAAAACATGGATAACTTTCTCAAGGTCTGTGAAGGATAGAAAGGACCTCATGTCAGAGATGCTCTTTATCTGCAGTAAACAGGACCAATCTGGGACTTTAGTGATCAAGCCTCTCAAATTATAGTGCTATAAGTGTTCTTATGACTAAAAATGGTCACCACTCAGAGCACGACACAGAAGTTAGATATGAAGTGTCTTAAACATACTCTAAGTATGTTAATACGAGTAGTGAGTAGGAGTGAGCAGGAGGAGAATCAAAGTATGACTTGAATTTTCTCAGAAAGCACATGATCATCAGGTAGATGGACTAATGTTGTCAGGACAAGCTCAGTTACATAAAAGATGCCATCTCAATCCATTTGGTATTTTTAGTAAATCGGTGTTATCCAGTCTCTGTAAATCAGCGCTGTGGTAACTCTTGGTCATTTAGGACTCCTCTGCAGCTCTCTACAGGCTGACATTTGACTGCTTTTATAGGAATAGGAATACCATGCTTTTATTTCTCCTAAAAGTGGGATCAAATTTACATGATTCTGAGAATTTTGGAGCACTTATGACTGTTATTCTACTCTGAGATGCTTGATCAATACAGGCTCTGATCATTGAAACAGAGGTCAAGCATTACACCCATGGTTTTAGTGGCTGGCTCAACATAGGCCAACAGGTTGCCAGTTCCGCATTTAGCTAGCACTCTCCTGAGCCATCCATCTCACCTGCTCAGATGAAAACCTATGATCTCACATTCTGATTTTGATTTTCATGTTGTACTTTCAGTCGAAGTGTTGCGTGGTACAGTATGATTTGAAACACTTCTTTGGGGTGATGAAATATTATCCCAACCGAGTTAGATAAATAAAAAACAAAACAAGACAAAAAACATACATGTCTGTCAAGTAAAAGCTAAAAACAGGTTTTCTGAGGTGCTGAAAGGTTGGCAGATGCATGTTTTTCATTCAATAACCAGATGACAAAGATAGAAAGTAGGTTTGATGGAGCATGTCCTCATCCACACATATGGAAAGTACAATAAAGGACATGAATCTGTGTCAGCTACAATGTCTCTGAATATGCATTGTTTTACCTGAAAATATCAAATTAAATAAATAGACATTAAATGCTGTGTTCCTGTTGTAGTGTGCTCTGACCAACAGTTGAGGCTAAAACTAGCAGTTTCACAAAATTAAACAAAATGACACAAGACCAGTGGAACACTACAGAGGCCCACATGCCCTTGGATTCATTTGCGTGGTGTGACACATGAAAAAACTAGCACACCTCTACCTCTGCAGGTCTGTGATGTGACGAACTAAACCACCAAACAGGCAGGAAGAGATGAAAGAACATACACATAAACCACAGCTACAAAAGAAGAAAAAAAAAGCTATTTTTACTTTTACAGCAATGGAAAAAAAGACTTTGTTGCTTATCAGTTAAATAAAGAAAAAGGATGAATGTGTGCATGTGTCAGTTTTTTCTTTGATTCCCATGTATTTCTCTGCTCTTCTTGATCCAGTGAGAGCAAGTAAACATCTTCCTGTGGTTGATTGCTCTCTGGGCTGCTGTTCTGTTCAGATGTTCACATGATGTGCGTGTGTGTAGGTGTCTGTCAGGTGTGGATCCTGACTGCATCCCATGTGTCTTCCTTATTGCTTGTTTCCCCTCCTCCCTCACAACCAATTCTCTCCTACCAGGAAGTAACTGGAGGGAAGCAGGTAAACAAAAGGAGGAAAGGGAGGGAGAGAAGGAAGCAGAAACAAACAGAACGGGGACAGTTGTTTCCTTTTGTCATCGCCATTACAGATGAAGTGGGCTTATCACAAATGACACTAACACACTAATATACTCACAATAAATATAAAATTGAATTAGCTTTATATTGCACTGGTGTCGCAGTTACACTTATGTAAGGTACTTGTTGTTAGATTTGAACAAGAAAGAACCAAGAAAGAACTTATTAACTAACCAGATCGATTTGATATTACAAGGTCCCAATTTGATTCGATTCGATTCGATATCGATTCAGTCAGGGATATTTCAGTTAAAATGCCAATTTTACTTGGATGTAAAAAAAATTCTGAGAAATAATGCGTGGCTCCAGAGTTTTAATGAGGCTTCGGAAACCATCGTTTTCAGTGACGCTGTACGGTCGTATGTCCTTGCATATAAAAATAGCAACAGCCTCTGTTATTTTCTGTGCACGTTGAGAGTTTGCTGGTCACTTACGCGCCAATACCTGCTCCAGGTTGGTTTGTTTGAGCCGTGCTGACTGTGTTTCTGGGTGATATCTCCTTAAATGGTTGCGGAGATTCGTCGTATTTCCACAGTATTTTACCTTCCTGTTGCATATCTTGCATTATACAACACGTAGATCCGCCGAGCAATCTGACTGGTCAAACAGACGTTTAGAATGTGCTCAAATGAGCATGACAGCAGGGCTAGCCGTGCTCAAATGAAAAATACTTCATTACTGAAAATATTACTCCGCCTACATCGTACTGCCCGAGTCTGTGTGGTTTCCATGGCAACATGAAATGTTTCACCGAAACCCGCAACTTTGTTCGCCTGCATAATGGACCGTTTTGTTGTCAATTTTGATTTCTTTGACGGCCTAAGTTTGGATAAATGGCTGAATGAGGAAGACAAGACAGAAGAGAAAAAGGAGAGATACGCAAGAGTGACGAGTGAAGAGCTGGATCAGCTGGAGAGGTCAAGAAATGAAGCCGGTATGGCCTGGTCAACGTCTTGGGTCGTCAAATGTCTACAAGACTACCTGACAAACAGCGAGCAAACAGCTGATTTCTCAGCTGTAAGTAAAGAAGACCTAAACAAGATCCCCTGTGAGTTTTATGGAGCTTTAATTTCTATAATAAAGATAATTTATATATCTATCTAAAATGGCTCAGCGAATTCAGCACCACGGACAGTACCTGCTGAGGCAGATTCAGCACCACGTACAGTACCCGCTGAGGCGGATTCAGCACCACGGACAGTGCCAACTGAGACAGATTCAGCACCATGGACAGTACCTGCTGAGGCAGATTCAGCACCACGGACAGTACCTGTAAGGTTTTCCATGGAGATGTGCAGGCTATAACTTTATTCTTGTTATTAATGCGTTAATGTTATTAATCAGTTATTAATCAGCCTATTAATTGTTATTAATTTGTTTATTCTTTATGAGTAGCCTAGGCCATTGATTTAATTAATTTGTCAATTTGTTTGCATCTGTACATTGAAATGAACATTTAATAAATCAACACATCTGTGAAAACTGTCATCTTTATTTCAGAGGTAAATTGATAATAGCTGAAAAGCTGATTATATAACTCTGTTCAGCCTTAATGTCACTGCTTACTGTCGTTACTTTTGCTACTTTAATCGGAGCTGACGTTAAATTGGAATGACACCCCCCCAGCTGAAATAAAACATCTGCTGGTGAGTTTATTAAAAGATAGATGTTTTTTCTGGAGCCGACACTGGAGAGCAGTTGCCTGTATTTAAAAATAACTGTTAATATTAGTTGGTTGTAGATAAAGATCAGCTGTGCTGCTGAGTCGCTGTGACAGCACCTGTTAGATTAAAAATGACTGAGAAGTCGGCAGAAGTATAACTGTCAGTCCATGAAAAAAAAAAATTCCAGCGGATATTCTAGTTACAACATGATTGAACTAGCAAAGCAGTTTTGTGTTGCTATGTGTGGTATTTATTCAGTTTTGGGAAATCATGATGTCTAGAAAACATGGTAAGCTCAAGTTGGCTGGCTGAAAAAGATTAGTTAACGTCAGAACCCATGTTTTCCACTGAAACGGAGAGAATACTAGCAAAAAACTTTGAGAGCGAAATGCTGACAGTATGAATACATTTTGATTATACATTTGATTTTGTCGGTAATAGTTGTATAATCGCATTATTACACTCCAGGGTGTGCTTGACTGTCATTATTGTCACTTCAGTGATGCGGCCAGGAACGAGGCGCTTGGTCGCATCACTGTCATGACAGTAATGATGGTCAAGTACACCCTCTTGTATAATAATATCGCTTGTTTTTTGTCCAACTCGTCGTTTTCCTCGTGCTTGTTGTTAAATCTGAAATACAACCAAACATCAGCTTTTAAACTTGCTGGCGGTGCCTTCAGTGGTGTACTCGCTCCAGCCATGTTGTTTGACTGCTGGCAGTAACAAAATCTCATGAGATCTCGTGCCATGAAATGCAGTGCTAAATGCTGATCATGCGAGACGAGCTGGGTTGATACCACAGGCTGCTTCTGTGCACCATACGTCCAAAGAAGAAAAAATAGTTAAATTAAAAGATCGATTTTTGGATTTTTAGTATTTCTTACATTTTTCCTAATGGACAAAAATGTACACATCTGCTTGCTTGCTTTCTTTAATGTAAAATTGAAGGCAGATAAGAAAATGCTGTTCAGTTGAGGCCTTGCTTTTAGTCTCTCTGGCTTTCGCTCTGTGGCCCATTGTCGTCATCTCTCTTTTCTCTTTCTGTCTCTTAAGTCGTTCCTGTCCTTGGTCAACCTGCTGTCCTCCTCTCAGTCTGTGTGGGAGCTGCTCAGCCACCAGCCTCTCGCCAACAAGAGTGAATACACCCTGCGAGAGATTCCAACCTCCATACCTGTGAGTCTATACACAACACAACACAACACAACACAACACAACACACTATTTTCCAGTATATAATGTATCTCAGTCTGGGTGCAGTGCCTTGCTCAGCCATTTGGGGGCATGTTTGCACTTTATTTTCCTATCATGCACTGCCCACGCAGAAGTTGCACCTCAAAGAGGTCTCCTGCTTCTCCCTCAACACTTTCAAGATGATGAACATTTTCCACCATACACATTACGAGCCTCCACACCGTTTATGTCTCCCACCACCAGCACCACTGAATTCCTCTTCACAGCCTCTCATTTTGTCCCACAGGATTTGATTGACAGGCTGATTGCTGTGAATTCAGATGCGAAGATTCATTCCCTGTTTAACTATGAGCAGTCTCACACGTTCGGCCTGAGGTGAGCTTGGTATTTTTTTTTTCATATTACAAAATATCAGCGGGGAAGCACAGCAGGGACATGCATTAGTGAGCGGCTGCAAATGCATGTATTGAGTGCCTCAGCATCTGATTAGCACCTGGTGGCTACACACACACTCACACATACACATACACACACCACTGGCAAATAGCAGACTGACATGGCGCTTAATACTTTGATTACCCAGCACTGAAAGGGTTCCTCTGGATGAGAAATTAATGAGTTGGGCTTTGCGTGTGTACGTGTTTTTTCTACATTTATGAGGACCAAATACAAAGAAAGAAAGTAGGGTTGTGCACCTCACCCAGTGATATGCAGATATGCAGCTCGATACATCTTCAATGATACAATGCATTCAGATGCATTTTAAGTAGCCGACAGATCAGTATGATACAGTTCAGCCCTGTCACGATGCAATGCAACAGTGAGAGTCTTTTTATTTTGATTCTACTAATGCTGTAGTTCTGCTATTAGCTGCAAGAAGAAATCCTGATAGATTGACTAAATCCAATAAGAGGACAGATGTCTGACAACATCTTTGAGGAAACAAAGTGGATGAAAAAAAGAAAGGGGAGGCTGAGTGCTTGTTTTCCTTGAGTGAGAGGAGCAGGGATCATGTGACCTGATATGACCTTTCACACTCGCAGAGAGGGGCGGTGCAGTGGTGGAGAGAATGGAGACAAACGCTCACAAGGGGAGACTTACAAGTTAGTTGATGCCAGAACTAAAACCTATGCATGTCACATTGAGATGTAGTGACACTAGGGGTAGTACTGATTTTTCCACAATTCACATCCAGGTTTGTACTGATACAGGCTGTCTTAATTGATTTAGCTGCATCTTACACATTAAACCTGGTGCATCTAGATGCAGCAGTGAATCATCACCCCCCAAATAGAATGCTGATCAGGTGAAGCATCAGGTTAATACTGCAACAGCAAATTTTAAAATAAGTTTAAAATAAAGAAAACTCAAGATTCAGCACACATTATCAGCCTGTGTGTGTTTTTGTGACTGTGTAGGTAAGTGTAAGTAAGTAAAGCTTTATTTACATAGCACCTTTTAAACACAAAGCTACAAAGTGCTTCATACGCACAAGGTAAAAAAAAGGATTAAATGTACTAAAATAATAATAAGTCAAGGCGAGTGGAGCTGATACCGTGTAATGGAAAACACCCTAACAGTAGACTTGCTGCCTGAAAGTGGAAAGCTGTGTATTGTAGTTTAAAGGTTAGAAAGGGGTTTTATTTGTGTTTGGGGTTAAAATAACTCTGAGGACTAAGTAGAAGTCAGGGAATGAATACAGTCAATGAATGCCCTCGGTCTAGCAAGACAGCATGTTTGTGTGACAGATATAATGTGTGCTAGAGAGAGAAAATGAGATAGATACAGGAGTTTCTTTGCCTGTATGTCCACACACACACACACACATACACACACCTACACACCTGTCTCAGTGTGTGTGCGTGTGCGTGCACAAATGCGGGGGCTGCTGTGCACTCTTTTTAGAGACTTGCTGAATTCTAGTACATTTGACTTGTTTGGAGCCCTGCTGTTAGACTGACTCAGTCTCTCGCTCTGTCTGTCAGTTAGCCCACTGCTATTCACACCAAGGAGCCAGTTAAAGGAATGAGACACTCAATTCATTTACACTCAGTCTGATAGACTCACTGGCCGACTTACACACAGAAAGTTACACTCTCATGCTCACTTTGCAGAGAACCACTGGCTTCATAAAGATGCTACATACAGGCTGTCCTTTTACTGTAGCAATGAAATTATTACTAAAATAATATTGAGACATCATTATAATTATCTTAAAGGAGTACTTACCTTAAAGGGATATCGTAATGCATCATTTTTTATCAAGTACTCCCCATGTGCTGCCTTAAACCCCCCAGTGAAGAAAGTTAACTCACAAGCCTTCATGGTAAACTTGCATTGCCAAAAAGCTAGCCATCACTGATCCGATGGATGAGAAATGGATCTATAATAGAAATAGGATCTATAATTTTGTGATTTTACCACAGAAACATGCTGTCAAAAGTTCTGTTTAAAAAGCTCACACTCATCATGTTGCATAATCCAAGTCTCTGGTTTTCAGTTGTATGCTCAGTACTTACCACACATGTTTGTTCAAATCTTACTGCAAAGACTACTTACTTGGTCATGAAGCGTGTGTGCACAAGGGTGTCCGTCCAAGCTGCTTGTCACATGTGCATTATGAGTATCCCTTTAAACAAATAAGATCATCACCCAGAGGCCTCTGTCAGTCTCTGCAATGTAAATTACATTTGCACTACAAGGCAAATCTGCTGGATTATTTTATGACATAATGGGGTTGATTTATTAAGGATTTGCAGGACTTTCTAATGTGCAGATGAGAAAAACAGCATCTGTCCTTGATTTACCAAGGTGCCGCAGTGTAGGTTGGTACTGCTGAAATCAAAGGAGAGCTGCACCGCTGAAATTTGTGTGTGCAGCCAAATGTATATGGATTTTAGGGTGTTCTAATATGGGACTGCAAAAACATGGGAGGAGGAAATGGAAATTCATTCAAATTACCCGCTCATGATATTGGTGGTCAGTGAGGCAAAGATGCGGCAAAGGAAATTGCACCTGTTAGTTACTGCCTTTTAAAAACTTTTAGCTGCTTTGCGGCACCTTTGATCGGTTTAGCCTGTCTTTGAATTCAACCTGGTGCACAGAATCACGCCAGCTCACATTAACTGTGTGAGGCACAGATCTTGGTGTCACTGAGATATGATATCAGTTGTGTGTGGACATAAATCCAAATGCAGATATTGAAAGCGACGTCATTAATTACAATACAGCATAAAATGCCACAGTCCCCCTTTTATGCACAGATACAGTAAGAATCCATACATGAATTGTAAGTGTTTCGCCTGCTATCTCAAAGCTGGATGCAAAAAAATTGGAAATCCAGTGCATAACATCAAAGTTGTTTTCTCCACAGTGTGTGAAGAGCTCAGAGGCGATGCATTCCCACCAGTATTGCTGTGTTCTCAGAGCATTTCCCTCTGAGGAACAGCCTGTGATTAGTGCCCATCTTGTAAACAGAGACATGTTTCTTGATTATAATGTATTTTTCAAAGTGTCTGTCTCTGGTGCTGAAAGCCATTTTGCTTCTCAGACATGTGCCAGGCGCCTCTTCCAGCCACAGGTATTAGCAGCAGTGCATTGAAATTAAATCAACTGTGGCTTTGCTCATTTATTACCAGTCATATTACCATATTGCCAGTCTTGGTAAATCACCCATTAAATTGAGAAACTGTGGTGACTCAAAATTTTATACAACACACAAAAAAACAAAAATGGAAAATGTCTGAAATCACATAATTTAAATTGAAAGACTTAAAGGTGAATAAGAAATTTTGCTCTGAAACAAAAATTTCGACACTGCTTTTGGAGGTCTGTACTGACAATTCAGTGTTATGGAGCCTCTAAACTCCCTGCAGTGTTGTGCTGAGTCTCATCAAATAAAAATGGTGGCCTTCAAGAACTGAACTATGTGTAATAAAATACCTTCTTCTAAGCCTACAAAACAATTTGAATCATCATCTCATGTGAGTGAATGCTATGTAAATTATACCTGAGAGAATACACACTCTTTTTTATTATTTACAGAAATGTTATTTTTGGTCTTAATTTGGTCATTTAAATAAAATATCCAACACTCAGCAGTAAGAGCTTTTGATGATTTCCACCAGGTGATGCGGGTTTATATTCACATAAATAAAATTTTAATGCAACCATAAAATTTTCAAATCTGTATCACTGAGAGATTCTGTGCAGTCTGTGATATCTAGCCAAGGGAGATTTGGAAACTGTGACAGACAACATGAGGCCAAGCCATGAATTGTTCAATTTCACCTGAAGATTTGAATTGGAGTAGCAGCAGTGCATGTTTTATTTTTTATGCTGTTTTACATTATTTGCACACTTCCATTACTTTTTGGTCCAGTTTGACTGTGTCCATTCTTATAGATCACAGAACAGAGAACATGCAGATAGCCGGTTACCAGCTGCTCATGTAATCGTATTACAAAGAACCTTACATTTACCATCATTTGTGGTTTACATACGTTTACATACACACAAGATTCACACTATTGTGAGTGACCAGGTAAGGGCAGGGAATCTGGTAACATGTTTACAAGTTACCTTACTATGATTACTCAAAATCCCTGTAAATATGCAATCCCCAATAATTTATTGTGTTTATCCCATCAGTTTCCTTATCCACCTTCTCCCCTTACACCTACACACACCTAACAAACCGCTCAGAATTCAGCGTAAGGATTTACTTGGCCCAACAATCGGGTTTGTCCTGGAGAAATCCAGCTGATTTTTCTTAATCCCTTACCCCAATCATGGAAATTGGCTTTCACGTTTGCACACATACACCCACACCCACGCACACACACAAACATGCACCCTAAAACCATCCACTTTCACACACACAATCTACTCCTGTATGATAAAGGGTCTGGGTCTCTAGTGTGAATTCATCATCACTGTTGAATTATAGATGGCTCAGCTATTAGAGGGAGAGCCAAATATGAGATTAACTTTTCATTCATCTCTGTCCTTAAAAGTGACAAGTGACATTGTTCTTCACATCTTGATTATTTTAGACAGCTGCTGTTTGAAGCTGCACTGACTGGGGTTTAGTCCACTAATTTGGCCGTTTTTTTTTTGTTTGTTTTTTTAAATCTCCATCTCTGTATTTTCACTCCATTCTGTCTGTCTGTCTGTTTGCAGAATACTTCAGAAAGTTATCAATAGATTTGCACAAAATGTTGTGGAAAGGCTAATCATGACTGATGATGATAATCATGAAAGAACTGATGAAATTTTCATGCTGATTGGTCAAAAGGGTTGTTGGTGGGTGTTGCCGATCACAAATAGGTGTGAAACGATGCACAGAACACTGCAAGATTTTGTGGAGAGGCTGATCCTGAGCCACGAAAGAGCAGATTTTCTTTTCATGGTATGAAGTCCCTCTCTGCTCTCTGCTTATGAGGTTGGTTTGCCCTGGCTTGCAGATGCTGTCAGGAAACTAACTGCACCGGAGTAGTTGAGGCCTCAGCCTATTTAGGTGTCGTTCTTGTTGACCCCTTCTCTTCTCTTAGGTTTTTTCCCCTCTTTTTGTGAGTTTCTCCATTTTTGTCTTGTCAGAGAATTGAAACAAGCTCAATTTGCCATTGTCTCACATTACTTCACATCACACATGACGTCACCACACATGACGTTGCCGTAAGCCTAGCTCACCTCTTGACGGAATTACACAGACCACAGGAGTGGTGGTCCAAGATCATGTATAGTAAACACACATTAGAATTGAGCACCACCAGGTCTGAATGAATGCCTAGAATTTTTTCTTTAAACTGAATTTGCAATTCACAATTCTCTAGCCAGGCTAGGAATAGAGATAAGCCAAATCTCACCACGTTAACTAATACTCTCATCCAGCAGTTGTTTTTGTCTAAAGAAAACCGCCACACCTAAGTGTCCATTACAAACCATGAAATCATTTTCTTTAAATTTCTGTGCAAATAATTTGCACAGATGTTTGTGCCTGGTGTGAAACAACCTTAAAACTCTCCTGCAGGCTTGGCTGCTTACGCTGTTGCTCTTCAGTTTGAATGAATGTCTATTTGCAGGACATAGGTTTGATGTTTTGAGTATTATTATTAGTAATGCATCACGTCGATGTGTCATAGATCTGTAGCTGTACTGTTGGGCTGAATGTTGAGCACCCCCGTTCTCTGTCCATTTCAAATCTCTCTTGAAAACAAAACAAGCAAGAAAACATCAAACCAAATGCTGCAAATATCAAAAACATGTTACTGTAGTATTGCTGTTGCCTGGCAATGTGAAAGGTGCTTGGTGATGTCAGCAGCACCGGTCTGTTTGCCTCTTCTAAACTCACTCAACGCCTGATCGCACACACACTCACTTGTATGTGGAAATTTATGTCCAAGGTCTAAGGGCTCTTAGTATTCAATGCACAGGTGCAGTTTGGGATTGGTGTGGTGGTATCTGTAAGGTGTGTAGTATGATAGGTAGACAAGAGGCAAATATGATGTACACTGTTAAGTGTAGAAAACAAAGTTTAGATTTTTGAAAAGTGCAGGGGATCATGCAGCCTCTCATCTATAATGGTTTGTACATCCACGCCTGAAAGGCCTCTGTTGACTCAGACACGTGGAACACATTAAGTTAGCAGAGATCGGTGCATTCTGTTTTGAATTGAAGCCTTTGGACATGCATCATTCACCCCACTTAATAAAACCCTTCTGTCCAGTCGACAAAATGGAAGGAAGCCAGTCTCTGTGCTACGCTGTAGGAAACAATGAGAGGGTGCAAGGCCTGACAGACCTGCAGCCGCACGCTGGGCTGCTGTCAGAGTAGCAGAGGAGAGCTGTCAGTCACACAGGCCAAGCAACCAGCCACTCCAGCTTTAAAGGATAGGTGTCCTTCACAAGGGCTCGCTTACTCACACAACCAGACACACACATACCATGGCAGCCACAATATCAAATTTTCACTAAAAAAAAATATTACGGTAGCGATAGATATCTGTACAGTTATCCTTAAAATAATGATATCAGTCAAAATTAATCTTTGACATTGTTCACTTGACCAAAATATGAATGCATATATCAGGACAGATTCAAAGGCAACCAATTAGACTGTCTACCGTCATCTCACTGTTTCTTCATTCCCCTCAATCCAGGCCTAATTAATGTCATACCTACATCCTGGAAAACCTATAAATTTATAGACCAGTTTTCCAATGAAGGAAAACACCTGGAAAATTGGAAAAGTGATTAAATGTTCTGGAAATATTAATTTAAGTGGCCGCTCATAACCAGCTGCTGTGTTGTGGCATTCTACCAAAGGCCAAACAGGTCAAAGACACGCAAAACCAACACTTTTATCAGCACTTTGTTTTTCCATAAAGGACACATTGTGAATATTGCGACACTCCTAAGACATACACAAACACACATGCAGAC
>OMLB01026356.1:0-17061 GCA_900302555.1 Myripristis jacobus | reverse complement strand
CCTCTTTTCTTCTCCTCCTTCCCTCCAAACTGATGGACGTGGAGGCCGGCTTTGAAGCGTGAGAGAGGATTATGGCGCCTCGAGCCCGCTGGGTGAAAAGGACAGTGTTTTAAGAAACAGGAGCCATGAAATGCTCTGCCTGTTCCCACCACCCGGGATAAGACAGCGCCATTTTCCTCTGTGGCTCCGCAGCGGCTATGCCAGACAGTTGTGTGGCAGTTGTGCACGAGGCCAAAGTCGCTATGTCACCGCCAAGCCGCCTGAGCCGGACCGTAGTGAAGCTGAGGAGGGAAACTCGCAGCTGAGAGTAGCTTCACCCAGAGAGACACACGTGACTCCGTCCTCCCAAACACACACTCAGTCAGAGCGTGCTCAGGCAGGACAATGTGCAACATCACTTTCTGTGATGTGGACAGTAAGGTGGACCAGTTCTTCCAGCCCACGCTCTACATCATAGTCATCGTTCTGGGTCTGCCCACCAACTGCATGGCCCTGTGGGCTGCCTACATGCAGGTGAGCAACACACACACACACACACACACACACACACACACACACACGACTTTCCCTGCCACATATTCTCCATACAATACAAAGCAACCTCCCTATACAACCAATCATTAAACAAAGTATATATAATTTACTCACCACTAAAAAAAATCTGCAATTTTTGTTATATTTGGTAGTGAAATTATGGGAAGGTGAATAAGTGGATTCTGACTTTGTTCATCTTTTCAAACACTTTTTTGAATTTGGTTTCATGCCTTTAGACCAAGGGGGTGTTCTGCAATCCTTTAAAGATTTAATCTTAATGGATACTAATCTATTGGCCACAGAGCTGTTGTGTTTTGGTGCTGCCGTGTTTCTGGCTCTCCTGGAAACTCGTCCTGTCAGCTGGTGTTCCCCCACATGGGGCAAACATGTGCAAAAAAACGGATTTATTCCAACCAGAGAAAAACCATCAGATTAAGAGTTTACATGGTTATGAGGTGCTAATATAAACCATAAATAGGTTTACTCCATCCCTTTCAACCCGATGGAAAATTCCCTCTGATCGAGCCAGTCTCTTCACACTGAGGTGGCGACATGAGGCACTTTTATTCTGATTGGGCTTTTATTCTGGTTATTAGTGGAATATTAGAGTCCATGTAAACACAGCTGCTGTTGTATAAATAATATAGCCTCAGCACAACCTGCTCTCTTCCACTGTACTGTAGTCTGGCTCACACTTTGGACGTCCTGCCCTGTCATCTGTAAAATATCTGTTCACCACGTCCGACTTTCTGCTGCATGCTGTTAGCTCATTCAGGCTCGTGTGTGTGTGCCTCCCATCTCTTCGGCCTCAGCCTCACTGAAATGCCACAGCTGGTTTGTCTCACATATAAGACCTCATGGTTTCATGGCCATTAGCTGGTGCATTAGAGTATGATCAGTTGCATTTGCTTTTGTATGAAAACATGGCCAACTCTGAAGCTGAAACGAAAGAACAGGAGCAGCTTGCCCAAAACGAATCGTTTCTCCAGTCTTTTTGGTAGATGTGGGTTCGTGTTGATCTGGCAGCTGATTTATTGACTCCAGATCAGCTGGTAGAAACAAAACTAATTAAAATTGTGTGTCAAAATTGTACATAAAATGTTGAAACAGATGTTATTTGTCTCACTCTGTGTTTGGTGATTTGTTCAAGCGTACAAGGTGAGGAAACACACAGTTGTCTTCCTCTGCTTAACACTTTCTTCCCTCCCCTCTGCTTTCCATTTCTTTCTCCCTTCCTTCATCCGCTCGTCGCCTCTCCCTCCAGGTGCGCCAACGTAACGAGCTCGGCATCTACCTGATCAACCTGTCGGTGGCCGACCTCCTCTACATCACCACTCTTCCTCTGTGGATCGACTACTTCCTGCAGCACGATGACTGGATCCACGGTCAGGAGAGCTGCAAGCTGTTTGGCTTCATCTTCTACACTAACATCTACGTCAGCATCGCCTTCCTCTGCTGCATATCGCTGGACAGGTACCTGGCGGTGGCGTACCCTCTGCGCTTCGCCAAGGTCCGACGGGTCAAAACAGGTAGGCAGTGATATGTGATGTGACACTTTCACACTGACAACATCATGTAAAATCAAATTATGGTATGGTTCTTGGTCGAATCAACACTTTCACTGACTGGAACATCAGTTTTAGAGATACTAAATGATGAAATTCGGGATGAATTGCTGCAATTTTCTCCTCATGGATATGAAACATTTTGTAAATGAACTCACCATACAGATGATGTGCTCTTCATTCCTACTAGAGATGTGCTGATAAACTGTAGATACTAGCACTGAACAAAATGATCACAGGTACCACAACAGAAAACATCCTCATTACAAAAGTCACATGTAACACATCAGATCAAAGATCCCAGGAAATGGACTCTTACTCTCTTGGTTTTGAAGGGACAAGCGGGTGAGAGAGGGTCTTTAAAGATTTGTGAAGGTTTTATTGGCTGAAAAGTTAATGCACACCCACCAGTGCAGGATGATGCAGCTGTTTAAGATGCTCTGTGTTACAGGACGTAGAGGTCGTGTGAGGTCATTTAATGGGGACTTAGCAACACCACATGACTTGTTCACATACAGTATAATGGTGTTACTTTGGATCTTGGTAGGTGTGATGATTGGTTAGACTTTCGTTCCAAACAAATGCTACTAGACTACAGTGTTAAATAAAACTACGGGTTATGTGATGTCAAGTGATATTTTAACTTTTTACTCACAGTCTGTTTTGGCGGTATTTATGCATCTGTAATTTAAAGTGCAGTCTTTCCTCATAAAAGTACAGAGTACAGAGTAGAGGAATATCAACTATCACAAGATATAATAGCTTCTTCTCCTCTCTTCCTTTTTAGCTGTCCTGGTGAGCATGTTGGTCTGGGTCATCGAGATCGTAGCCAACTCTGCTCCTCTCTTCCACGATGAGCTCTTCCAGGATCGATTCAACCACACCTTCTGCTTCGAGAAGTATCCCATGCAGGACTGGGTTGCTGGAATGAACCTCTACCGAACATTTCTGGGCTTCCTAGCTCCCTGGACAGCCATGCTGGTCGCCTACCGCGGCATCCTCGTGGCGGTGCGCTGTAATGTGTCAACGGAGCGTCAGGAAAAGGCCAAAATTCAGCGGCTGGCATTGAGCCTCATCCTGATTGTTTTGCTGTGTTTTGGGCCGTACCACGTCCTCCTCCTCTGGCGGAGCATCATGTTTCTGAGGAAACCTTGTGACTGCAGTTCGGAGGAGAGCTTGTTTGCGGCGTACCACGTCTCGTTGGCTCTTACGAGCCTCAATTGCGTCGCCGACCCCATTTTGTACTGTTTTGTCAATGAGGGGGCCAGGCATGACGTGGGACGAGCCCTCTCTACACTCTTGGCTGCAGCCTGCCACAGGGGCTCCTCGTCCTCGCCATCGCATGCCGACATGCTCAACGCCGGCTCAGTGACCATGGAAACACCCCTGTCTGCAAAGAAGCAGCCCTGTGTGTATGGAGACGGAGGCAAGACAAGCAGCTACAAGACAGAGCTGGTGGCTCTAAAGGAGGAGTGTCTACAGATGACCATCCTCAGTGTGAGGAAATGACCTTTTCCCGGCACATACAGCAACAGCTTGAAGACTGTAGCTCAATGGGTAGAGCTCGGCACCAACACTGCCAGGGTTTGATTCCCACCGGGGTCAGACAGGCTAAAAATGTTTGCACTCATGGTACTGTAGGGTGCTTTGGCTTAAAGCTTCCACCAAACAGCAAATCGAGTCCCACGCCACAGAGTGGGGTTCAGTCATCAAGGATCTATGAAGGAACATGACTTTGAAATGTCGACAAGGCAAATGTAATGATTTTGTTTTGTTCTGTTTTGCATGACGGATCGTAGGACCGTTTCAGAACATCCCATTCCATTCCAAAATAGAAAGGATCTTCCATAAAGCCAATTTTTAAGTATTTAAGTGGAGTTATTTAAATGAACTGCCCTCTTATGGCTATGAATGTTGGAAGAGGTCCAACAGGGAGATACAAAACCCCACAGACCAAGGGAGGAGACTGGGCCTCCAGAGAGTTGGGATTTGAGCCCCAACAGCACCAGTGTGGAACATGGGAAAAAAGCAGAGTTGGTAAAAAAAAAAAAAAAAAAAAAAAAGGACTGTGCTAATTACTGGTCAAAAACATTTGTAAAGTGTATTAGAAAAGTCTTTGCTGTTTGCTTAGTTTTGTGGAGGACGTGACGAAGCCTTACGGAGTACCTCAGCTGGTTAACTGTGACAGCTTGAATGCTACAAGCAGAAGTGTCTTTCTCATCTGATGTGAGCCATGTTTTTCATTTTTACCACAGACAGCATCACCGGGTCACATCACAGAGAAAATTAATCCATTTGCAAATCTGGACTCTCAGCTTACAGATCTTAACACACAGATCTATAATCTGTATACCTATGAATTACAAAGCCGTAACACTCCAGTTTGTAAACCATATTCTTGGATTTGTAAAACTTAAGATTATGAATCCAGAGACTCTTTTTGTTTAACCTCAGATTCACAACACGTGCTAAAATGAACTTTTTCTGCTCACTCAGATGATGACGCAGCATCAGCCAGGTAAATTGAAATTCATCTTGTTGTAAGGACACATTTAATGCTAATGTTATATAACTTTATTTGTGGCTTGTAGAGCCTTCTTTAGTGCATATACATTATACTTTTCATTCCCCAAAGTCAATCTGAGGGTATGAATTTCTCAATATGAGGGTGAAGTTTAAAAATCTAAGAGTATGGATTTGTAATTAGAGGGCACAGTTTATGAATCTGTGTGTATATATTTGTAAACCTAAAGCTCAGTTTTGCTCGTAGGTTTATTCGGGAGCCCAGTCAGGTCCCATAACAATCCAAGTCCAGCCAACTGTAAGAACCCAGAGCCTTTTCTATTCATGCAGCTTGTATTGAAAGTCTAATTTATGAGTATTTTAACTGCATAATGTTGAAGGATATATCTTACTGAGAGCACGGTGGAGCAGAAGAATTGATGTACTATAATGAAAAGAAAAACAAAAGCAATTATGTGTTAGTATATAAGTGCATGCAGTTGCAGTAACCATTAGGGATGGAAACTCATTTGGTAGGTTAAAGATAACAGACGATAGTTTTCCTGACAGACTGACTGTAATTTATTGCCTACAAACTGTTTTTGTTGCCAGAAAAAAGCTGAATTTCAGCTCGACTGACATGGCGGGCAGCAGAGGACACTCGCCTGTTTACATTCCTCTGTCACACACACGCCCTGTAACCTCACCTGTCCTGCCCCTCCTACATGGCGTACCTTGCCATTCTGAGTTTTAACCTCTTACTTTTCTTTGCACAGCTGCCACAGAGAAGCTTTGGAGATCTAAACTTGCTTGCTAGTATTGTTGGCATTCCTCTGTGAAGCGGCACAGCCAGCTATCTCAGGTGCAGCTGACTTTTAGCTGGTTGTTTTGAGGAAACAAAGAACTGTATAAACCTTCACCTGCAGCATGTGGAAAAGAAATATAAGTAATGATGTTTGTGGATCGTGTGACTGTAATGTCCTCAGTGGCGCCATCTTGCTGCACTGAAGAATAAACACATTAAAGTAGCTAGGTAGCAACCTACAGTGCTATGTACTGTTGGACCAGCACTTGGTTGTACCAACTAGCGAGGCCAAAGCTGTCTCTTTATGTTTGAAGCTAGAAAGACAGCTTGAAGATGGGCCAGCTAGCAGCCCAGCTCCAAAACCATGTTCCCGTCACCCGGCCTGCTGGTGTGCTTCCATGATTTTCTAATCTGTTAAAGTGTTACCCGTGGGACTGTCGGTCGACCTGGTTGTCCTACACGTCATGATGGGACGCATCATTTTTGTTAAATTTACCCTTTTCCTGCTTAGAGACTGCAGATACAAACTCAGCTGATTTAGCTAACTGGCTCAACTATTGTGTTGTGCACAGTTCCTGTTAAATAAACTGATAAATAAAACTGTACCCATCAGGCAATTCACTCACCCGGCACTTTTTCACAAGTTTAAAAATCAGAGGAGGTAAAGTGTAGGCACTGTCCTGTTTGCTGACATCCCACCATGTAGCCAGCTGGTACAGCCGTTCTGAATGACAGCGTAAACCATGCAGGTCACATGACTGCAGGTCACCTGTAGCAGCCCGGCTGTGGGCGTGGGCGTGTGGGCGTGTCCGTGTACATGTGCTGTCCTCCAGAGGAGAGCAGAGCCGCCACGCTCACACCACATCAGGAGCGGATCAGAGGAAGATCAGCACGACATCCCATCGCTTCACTCACTGGATTTCTAATAATATCAAAGTGATGATCATTAGATTGCTACAATTTAATATAACAATTTATTTTAAAGCCAAACCCTTAACAAACAGCAGATATCACTGTGCTCAAGTAGAGAAGTCGAGTTGATCTGATTGGTATGATTGATAGTTCAGATTTTTATTACCTTTTACTGTTGACATTCACCACCATAATTTCCACTTGTACTATAAGGAATTAATATTGGAAATTGGAAATAAAAAGTCTGTTGTGGTATTTGCACTCAGCACCAGGAGGCTGACCTGGCTGGCAGCTCGTGTTCATGGTATGAGCACAGTGTCCCAGTGCAGCAGCTGTAAGGGCCGGGTCACACTGCTGCATGGCAGCTGAAACCACAGAGCTAACCCTAACCCTAACCCTAACCCTAACCCTAACCCTAATCCTAACCCTAACCCGTTACTGCACACAGGAGGCCGTCTGTGCCGCTCTGCAAATCCTACAAGACGAACCAGAGATCCCTGTAAGAGAGGAAACATCTGCAGCACCTCAGTCACTTTGTTCTCTGTTGCCATCAAAGTCCTCAGTCTTGTGTTACTGACTTTTACAGTCAAACAGTCCCTGGCAATCACATTTTTATGATTTGGAGGTTTACATGACAGATTGCCATGCATTTTCCCAGTGATGAAGTGTGTGTCTAGAGTGTGATGCGCTGACTTTGGCTCTCCATAAATCCACTTTAAGTCAGCGCTGTCAGGCCTGCAGATGGATAATAAGTGTTCATGCTGAGTCATATAGTTATGCTGTAAGGGTGCGACACTCCTGACAATGTACTGGGTAATGAACTCAGCAGCAAAAAATAAACTGAAAACCAAAGCAATGTGTCTTGGTGTCATAAAGTTCCCATGACGTCTCCTTGGACAGTTTCTGCCCGTCAGTGCTGCGCTGAAAGTTGATCTGTGTACCTTTGCTTTTCATTGTGCTTTAGCTGGAGAGTCTGAGAGAGGAGGTACCAGGCTTCATAACGCGTGCATTTGTTCAGTGACAATGTCAGTGGGAAAATAAATGATGTATATCAAAGTACTCAGTTCCACCTGTGTTTGTTTTGCATCAGCAGCTGGAGAAAGCTGCATGTGGGCGGCTCCAGGGGCCCAGAGGTGAATTTTTAAAATGAAGTGGATACGAGGAAGGGGAGTATGCCATGTGTGCATGTAGGAGGATGATGCAGAGAAACAAATTTCAGCTATTATATCATCAGCATGCTCTCTCCTGGTTTGTCTTTTCTTCTTATTCTTATCCTTCATCTTCTTCTTCTACTACTAAATTGCAATGACAAGATTGCCCTGACGACGGCACTGGAACCCAAATTCCATGCAATTTTCTGTTTTAAACACTAACTAGACACACAGATGGTCACAGGTCACCAACAGTCACTTTAAGGTGTACAGTATCTTCCCTCTGTGTAGTCCACTGTTTTACACACTCATGTTGTTCTTTGATTTTTGGCAAAAATCAAAGGGTCATTGCAACAGCAGAATAAAGCCCTTGAGATGAAGCATCGCCTTGATTAGCTCAAGGCTGTGTGACAAGGTGACAGTAGCCTACAAGCTAGCTTTAAGTATTAATCAGTGATATTCATACAAAAAGTATTACATCAATCCTTGGCAGTGATTCAGTTTTCATTAAACAGAGGAGGAAGTGCTGGCTAGTTATCTTGAGTAGAGATAACCATCATGGCTGAACAGACAAAAAAAAAAAAAAATCAAATTCCATCAACAAGGAGAAAGACTTCATAGCCCCGCCCACACCATTTGATTGGCAGGTGAACTGTGGTAAGTGCTGAAACACTGACTAACACTAAACATGGAAACCAGGGTCTTCCAGGGGAGGGCCGAGGTGCAGCGGCACAGCAGTCATCAGTAAAGTGTGGTGGTCTGTTTGTCCCCTCAACACCTCGTGTGTCCTCTTGTCTCAGCGTCAGTGTGTGTCCTCTGAGTCCCAAGAAGACACACACACACACACACACATCTGAGGGGCGGCTGGCTCAAAGTCACATTCACAGCCAGAGTCCCCGAGGCCGCACAATTCAGGATGAATGACACTGGGACAAAGGGACATAGTGTGAAGTGTGTCAGGCACGTGCATGTGTGTATGTGTGTGTGTGCATGTGTGTGTGTACCCTCACCTGGAAACACATGCATGTTAACGTGCATATGCATGTGTTCCAGTGGGTGAATGTGCATGTGTAGCTGCATATCTGTGATTGTGTATGTGATGTGTATTTGTGGGTGTTTGACAGTGTGTGTGTGTATGCATATGTGTGGCTGTGCTTGCATAAATATATGCCTCTGTGTGTGTGTGTGTGTGTTCATCCCGATCCCTTTTATTACCCCTTTGCATCACAAGGGAACCTTATATTTATCACCTGTCCACAGGGAGGCGGACACACTGTGTTATATAAGACAGCAGGGGGTGGGGAGGTGGGGGGTGGTGTGTATGTATGTGCGTGTGTGTGTGTTTGTGTGTTTGTAGGAGGTTATTTGAGAGAGAGAGAACAGGGCTTGAGAAAGATAGATTCTTTGACTACACTACATGTTAATGTGTAACACATAACTGTGTGCACATGTGTACATACGTACATATTTGTGTTTCCTCTGTTTGTGCATTTGTGTGTGAGCCTTCCTGTTTGTGTGTGTGTGTGTGTGTGTGTGCGCGCGCACATGAGGGACAGAGTGAATGAATGTGTGTATGAGCACGATTACACACATACCTTTGCGTTCCTGCGAGAAGGACATAACTCTCTTTAAAAGAGGAACAATGCTCTCTCTCTCTCTCTCTCGCCCTCCATGCTTCACTGGTCACCTCTATATAAGCCTATATATAGCAGGCCACCAGAGGCAAGGCTGTCATTACGCACTCACCTGGTAATGAGGCTGATTCACGATCAGGTAATAACAAAAACCCCTCAGGACCCAGAGGATCATTCCTGTGTTTTTATAACTGATGTTTCAGTTTTTTGCGTGAGCGCAGCCCGGTTGAGGTGGAGCAGCCCGGCTTGGCTCGCCTCAGTGGTTATGGCTGCACCAACACCGGCCACATTCAGCCCCGGTTAACGATGGCTCTGTAAACGAGTGGAAATTACAGAGGTCGCCCTGACGTGTTTTTCCTCTCTGATCCTTTCCTCTGCCATAACTCACTTTAGACCGGCGGCACTGCTTAAGCTGATTTGGTTTGTTTGGAATTAAATTAGGCCAAAATGTGAAACATGAAACCAGGATGATACGCTGTAATGATAATCATCCTTTCAACTGGTGTTTGTTCACATTAAGGCTGAAGCCGCTGGGACTCAAAGCAAATCTCTTCACAGACTGTTAACTGGTTATGTTGATGATATTCCAGGTCACGGAGTGGGTATCAAAAGTACACACAATCTGTTGTACACAAAGTACACAAACTCTATTTATAAATCATTTTTTCTGCTTTAGCTGTAAGCTTGTAAAGAAAGCCCAAATTAATTTAGGGTGTGTTTTTGCCACGGGATCACCTTGCAGTGTGAGGGAGCCTGAGCTCTTCTGCTGCGATGATGGGTATAAAAGTTAAATCCAGAAATTTACAGGTTCTTAACCTCTTGAACACTGATTTTACCCTGAGATTTTCCCTCAGCTGATATTTCCATAGTTTATGATAATGTCACAAATATATTCTGGATGCTTTCTAAATCATTACATCACATATATTGCATATATGTGATTGCATAATAAAGAAAAAGTTGCACCATATTACATACAAATTTATTAAATTCATCATGATGTAATAAGTATGGAAATGAAGTGAAGATGGCAGCACTGAAGGGGTTAAAGCGGAAGGTGCTGCTCTAAATTGTTGAAGGGCGCACATGAATGGGTCCATCACCTGAGGCCTGATATGAAACCCCATTAAATCTGACGTTTTCTGCTTTCATGTAGATACAGTAACCTGCAAAAGTCACGGTCAAAACGACAGGCTGATCACTTGTGACCATGCATTAAAACGGGAAAACGAATTCACTCTGACTCCTCAAGTGTGCACGCCGCCTGCGGTTGTTCTGCACTGACAGTGAAGTGCCGTCTGCTCTGATAACAGCAGAAAGAGGCTGCCAACTTTCCACGGCCAGATTTATCATTTCTCCCCCGTTCCTCTCGGCAGACGAGGCAGCGCTCACCCAAATTACCAGTGGAGCCTCTGAATGAAAAACACCGGATTTAATGGGATTTAATCTCGCCCACTGTGTGTACTGTATGTTTTGTCATCATTGCATAATCGGAGGCTGCACACAGCTCCTCTCCTCTCCTCTCCTCTCTCCTCCTCTCCTTTCCGGTTGGTTAGTGAAGAATGAGTAATGCCACTATGAAGGGCATTAGACCAAACACACAGCGCTGCCTTATCTCCCTGCCTCAGCTTCTGTTCAGTACCAATAACCACACACCAGGCTCAAGTGTAATTTACATGAGCTTATTTGCACATATAATAAGTAAGTATAATAAGTGAAAAAAGTGTCAGAAATCCCATGCAGCTTAAAGTATTAGAAAAACAAAAAACAAAAAAAAAAAAACACGACAAACCAAAGCAGAGTGAAGTGAATCTGACCAGTCTGTAACCAAGCACCACGTAAAACAACACACACTGGTTTTCTAACATTTGCATGCCTTGGCAGCTTTTCAGCAGCTCATATCTGCTCTCCTAGAAAAAAAATCCAACTGTAAGTGAGTGTGTTGCTCTGGTGGTTTGCGTCGTCCTGAACGCAGCAGGCTGACATCTGGAACACACACGGCTGTCCGTCTGAGAACCTGGCAGCTTCTCTAGATTCCTGAACATTTCAGGATGCAAGGTTTTCATCCGTAAGTGCTGTTACATGAGCTGCACGTGTGTCAGTGTGACCTGCTTCCTCTGCCAGGGTGCAAATCTGACTGAATGACTTACTAATTAGATTATAACACATGTCTTAAAAATGGATTCTGGGTCACATTGGTTACAGCTGCAGGAGGCATAAAGACATCACACAGCCATGTGCAAGGTTCCCATACGCTTTTTCAGGAATTGAGATTTTTTTTCATATTGCTGTAGGTTTCAAGTGTGTTTATGCCACAGGTTCTTCCAGCTAAGCAATCAGATTGGTCAAAGGTGCTTTTCAAACCTCACCGCTAACTGCTGCGTCCGTCTCCTAAAAACTGTGTTCCCGTACAAATAAACTGGATTCTTAATCACGTTTAGGGGGAAACATGTTTTATTGTGGATCACGTTTGTTTCTGATCAACATATGTTGTGTATTGGGTTGCCAACTTTCACGCCCCCCCTCTCAGCTCGGCGCAGACTGGTGCGCCTTTGCCTCCTGGCTCCCGGTTACCTGCTGTTGTTGCTATGGCGGGGCGGGCACAGTGTAGCTTAGCAACACTGAGTGACAGTGCTTTGACCAATGAACGGAGTGCACACTCACTGACTTCGCTCATTGGTCAAACAGCGGGAGAGGAGGCAGACTCTCAAAAATAAGGGACAAAGTGCGTCCCTTATTGGTTCAATACGGGACTTGTGTTTTGGTTGCCAAATATGGGACGATTCCGTATTTCAAGGGATGGTTGGCAACCCTAGTTTGGCCCATCCACCACCCTGCCTACCTCCTCATGTGGATTTGGCAGGACTATTACAGAGTATGGCTGTGACACGGAGCCAATCTGACAGCAAGTACGGGAGCTGAATTTGATCCCAGTGAATTTTGATGTGTTTTATTGGCTACATGTTGCCTGATCAACTTTTGATCCATTCATTTATTCAGTTTGCCCCTGTGATCAATCTGATGTTTAACAAATTTCATGTACGCAAGCATCATCCACGACTTAAAGAAGAGCAGTTTGCCTCTTTCAAGGCAGCCGAATAGCAGTCATGTCTGCACTTTAGAATTAGACTGGATGCTAAAAGCTGTCAAACAGCTAACTGTGATGTTTGCAGTTCAAGTGTTTTGGGGGGTGGCAGCAGCAATGCTAAACAGTACTAATTTAATTGGGCACTCGAAAAAAAGACTGTTTGAAGAAGGACGACGTGTTCTCACAGATGGTCAGTAGCTCAGCGGAAGTCTGAGATGAGATCAATATAAATTACCTTATGACAGTGAAAAAGCTAAAAGAAATAACAGAGAGGATAATTGCATTGGATGAGCAACCACTCACAAGGTCAGAGCCAGACGCAGACTGATCTCTGCTGTAGCCAATTTGTGTCTAGCAATAGGATGTGTTCTGTTGAAATGTTCCTAAACCAGATTTTAAACCCTTCCCTGCTCACCCTACTGTTAGCTTAATACTTCAGATGCATGGAAAAAGAACTTGACGGACAACCATTACAACAAACAAGCAAGTCCTCAGCAGCACTAAGAGGACACGTCCCGCTAATCCTCGGCCTGTCTGCTCTCCCCTCCATAGCTGGGATGATAATGATTAATCTCAAGTTAATGGCTGTAATTAAGAGAAGAAAAGAACCAGCTGAGGTCATTTCTCATCCTTCCATTGTGGAAGAAAGCCTCTTCATAGGTCTCCATGGCTGTGTGACACCATCCTTCCATCTCTTTCTATTTTCACTTGTGATTGCCCTCCTTTCTTCACTCCCGCTGATATACAAGTCACTTCCCTGCTGCTCAGTGTACGTACGTGCAACTTTGCATAAGTGAGAGACATAATGGGGGAGAACAGTGTAATCAATAGAACATGATCAGACGTAAATTTCCAGGTGGGGATACATCATTCACAGTTAACAAATATAGTGGGGCAATCAGACCAATAGGAACCTGGAAAAAGAAGGCACTAGAAGGTAGCGACCAGACGTTTGTACATAGCAGCTGTTTTCAGAAATAGACTCATATGAAGGAGTAGCTAGGAGTAACCCCAATTTTTTTTATGTTTGACGTATGCGTCAAAAAGGCCTTTAAAACAAAATAAAACAAAACGACTTTAAAAAGTAGAAAACATTTGCCACCAGAAATTTATTAGTCAATATTTGAAGAATGCAGATAATTATAGCCCTTAAAACCTATTATTTTGTAAGCAAAGATTCTGAGATGACTCATACTGTATGTTCATCCAGTGAACCATAACATGCCTCACCTTGGTGCTGCACTAAGACACGCAATATGGTAGCTCCAAGTGTCAGTGGCACATCACTGTTTAAATTTTGCAAAGTTCAGAGGACTCCATTACCCAGAAAGCATGTACTTTGACATCAGTAAACTTTAACTACTGTCATCATACTTTCATGTGTTGTTCTTGGTGGCTGATGGGGTGAAGGTGGTGAGAAAAACCTTGTGCAACATATTCAGCCATTGCTGCTGAGCTGCTGTGCTGGATTGAGCACTCACAGCTTTGAGTGTCATAAAGGACAATTCCAGTTTTATTCATGTTCTGGCACATGGACTACACAATGCACCTGTACTGCACAACTTTACATTACTACTGACTATTTTCCAAAGCATAGCATGCTTGATTTCTTCTCTTCCCTTTCTTCTTTCTCCTTTGCATTCTTTTCATTACAGCACAGAAATCAACTTGTAGAGAACTTGCTTGAGATAGGGAAAATGACATGCTGATGACAAGCTCCAGCATTTGGGAGTTCGTATTTGTCCGTGAAACACCAATGCATTCCTGTGCTTCTTTGAGTGAAAGTCAAACCCAAAAGACAAATGAAAACCAAAAATCAATGCTGTTAAAATGATGATGTTGATTTGGCTGCTTGTGTGTTTCCTTGAAAGGTTATGATCGTTAACCTGGCTAGAAAGTAGGAAAAATTGTTTTTCCAACTTAGAGGTCTGTCAACCTGCAGACTTTTGTGTGTGACTTTTTATTATCATAGACGTTCTGGTTTTCCAGGAGTGGATTGGAGTAAAACTCATACTATTATTCAACCTTGCAATGATACCTACACACAGTTTCCTCCTTTGAGATCATCATAACACAAATATACAAACAGCACACCAAAACCCACCAAGACAACTGCCGTCATTGTTGCTAACCAGCATCCACAATAAATGTTCTCAACTGTGCAACCCCCAGCATCCTCTCTGTTTGTGTCACCAAGCCAACCCCTGATTGGATATCCTGTCATTGTGGTATCAAATGTAATGATCGTTGGTGGGGTCATTTCAACACATCACACACTGGAAATATTCAGAGGCTATTTACAATAAAGAACATTTCTATTTAGCAAACTCAGAATGAGCTCACGGTGAACTGATAGAAGGAATGAAAGCAAATCACTGCCTGGATAGAAACTGGTGACTCACTCCAAGAGCATAGTAACAGTGTAAAGATGATCCATCCAGACAAACAAACAGAGTGACTTAAACTGTTTAGGAGGAAAGAGTGGAAACATGATATGGCAAATCTGTAACAATGTCTAGAATGTGTTTACTACGCTCTATCAAATAATCTAAGTCATCTGTAATTACATGGGGGGTGGGGGGAAAATAGTCCACATAAGAAGAATCCAGTCACATGTTAAGTGTGGAATTAATGTGAGAATGTACAGTAAGTCTCATGTGACTTCATGTGAAATGTGTTGTTTTCACATGTGCAAATTATAGTTCACATGTGAAGAAACTAGTCACGTGATAATGTGGAATTCACATGTGGGGATGCAAATCCTCTGATTTTATGTTGTTTTCACATGCAGAGATTCTGGTTCAGCTACTTCCACAGGATTTTTGTGTGTGACCTTTTTTCTTTTCACATGTGGAAAATTTCAATCATGTGAAAATATCTACCTCATATGTGACATTATTTTCTTTTCACATGTGAAAATGTGAGGACACGTGAAATTTTTGCAAGGGACAGTAGCAGAAAATCCAAAAAGGTAAAAGGTAAATAGAATTACTGTGTTGTGTAGATGGACTCCAAAAGAACAGAAGAACTTTATTTCTATTGGACTCTTTAGTTTTTTAAAAAAATATATAATATTATGTATTATAATGTGATATAATGTCACATTTTACTCATTTTCTATTAATTTTAGTTAATTACTAGCTTATTTTGATGCCATTTTTGCTGCTCAGCACCTTTTTTGCCATGTTTTTTAAAGAAATCAAGTGAATTTGTGCAGGTTTCAAAGGGCTAAATACTTGTGAGGCTGCGTTCACACACCTTTCACAAATATTAAAACACAAAGGGATATTTAAGTAGAGCATTTTAATAATTGTAATTACATTTTTTTGTGTTTTTTTTATTTCTGGTCATTTGTTGCTAATTTTCTGGCATGTTTTCTTGAGAAATCAGGGGAATTTGCTCAGGTTACACAGGAGTAAAATCACACAAAAAAGTAATTTGGTTTTTCAGCACAACATTGCGGCTTGCTCTTTTCCACCACTTATCTCTGTGTCACATGCTCTGCTTATTAAAATTATGCTTTGAATTGACAGCTGCCACAGATCATTATTCCTCTGCTCAACATATCAGTTTGACAGTTTATATAACCCAAACTGGGTTGGGTTAAAAATAACCCAACAGCTTTAGTTTGAGTTTAAGGGCTCTAGTTTCCCGGCGCAGCTCAGGGTGGCGCAGTGAGGCGAACCCCGCGCAGAGCTAGTTTCGAGCAGTGCAACCTGAGGCGTGCTCAGTTTTGTAGTGTGGCAGACCGAGGTGCGCTGAGATGGGAGTGGCGGTGCAGCAGGGGGAGGTGTCGACAGATTCAGCTCGGCGTAGTGACAGTTTCGTGCCAAAAGGCTACGCCGAGGTGCGCTCAAAGCTCGCCATCTGAAACCACGTCTACTTTCAGCGTAGGCTGTGCGCAGCTGGTGTAGTGGAAGTTTGACTGACAGGCGGGCAGTGCGCACACGTCACCAAAACCTCACAGGCAGGTCTCCAGAATGTCAAGCACATTAACAATGCAATAAATACTGACAAAAATCACTATTCAATTTTACTATTTCAATCAGCACATACATATATCTCCATATCAACTGTCCCGTCACAACTGATGTCAGATCAAAGGAGATTGGCACCGTTTGGCATGCATAATGGAAACCCAATCTGATCACCTGTCAGTACGGTGATGTCTTTTTTCCAGTCATGGTGTCTGGCGCTGCTCGTGTTAACTTCCCAGTTCTTCTTCCATATATATAAGTATTCCACACTGGGTTTCCGTTATCCGGTAATCACCGGACTATGACTGGTAAAATCTGACAAAGTCCGGTAATTTTTAACCCTTCAGATCAAAATGTCCGGTGAAAATATTCCCTCTAAGCACAATTTGAATTTTATTAAAACAGTCAATTTCCACGTCATTTTATTTTTAAAAAAAAATAGTCTGCGTGATCCCTGTCTCCAGTGTATCAACAGAGAGAGGTTTTTCTCTGCAGAACCGGATCAAAACAGCGCAGCGAAGTCGCCTGGGGGAGAACAAGGTCACAAGACTGGTGCGCATTGCAAGTTGCGGAGAGACACTTGAGACTTTTGATTTTAATTCAGCTGCTGCACAGTTCACTGCAGCGAAAATGCGTAAAAAGTAGGCTAAAATGTCCCAAGCCAGAAATATGTTCAGGGATTTTTTAGTTAGGTTTTTTTTTTTTTTTTGAGTTTTTACTACATCTATTTGACTTCAAGTTGGCAGCACGCCGCGTTATTAAAATGGTATGAGCCAGTCCAGATGTGTTTTTTTGTTTGCAAATTGTGGTTGAAATTGCTTGCAATTGTTTTATGTTCATGTTAAAAGAGCACAGGCTTGTGCAATATTTATTTATTTATTTTAGAAGTTACG
>OMLB01026355.1:19211-31372 GCA_900302555.1 Myripristis jacobus | reverse complement strand
TCATATGTAAATTCATCCACGTTTCACTGAAAATATAATCACCCAAACCACATCCACAGGTGGCCACAAACGCACCGTTTGCAACCACACTCGACATAAACAAAGGTGAAAGCGCATGCAGAACTACCACTAACATGCAAAATGTGCAGGCAGCAGGAACCTTAAACAACAACTTAAACTCAGTGTGAGAGTGTTACTTTCAAAAATACACTATCAAATCTCTGAGCCAAGTCTCTGCTGTCAGTTTGGTCTGGTGAAGCAATGGCATCTTATTCTTATTACTCTGACAAAAAGGATGGCTTCTGACAACACATTTCACATATTTCATCAACAGTTAAGTATTAGAGATTGTCATGCACCAGACAATATTCAGTTCCAATGTGTGCAATGGAGATGGGTGTTAATCGTCCTATGAAAACATAATGCACCAAAATCTATCAACACATTTCAGACAACATTCTAGGGCTGGGCGAATTAAAACAAATATCACAGTATCTTTGACTAAATACCTTGATATTGATATTGCAGCAATACTGAAGAGGTACCTACTAGTGCTTTCATATGTTATTTAAACAACAGATTTCTGATAAACTATCATTAGTAATGTGGATATAATAATGGAGCAGTCTAATAAGTTTGGAAAACTGCATCCCATTACTGTAAGGCCGCCTTTAAAACCAGGAAAATATAACATTAATGAAAGATCACGACGTCTCATCTCATGTAAGGATATAAATATAATATCATTATGCTGCCCAGCGCTACAACATTTATATTAGTTCCGGTGTTGACTGAAGCTGACTTTGGGCATTCAGACACGACTTCACTTTGAACGTACCAGTGTGACTTCTCATGTGGATCTTGAGGCGGCAGGCCTTGTCGTACATCTTGTCGCAGCCTGGGTAGGTGCAGCTGAAGTGGCCTGTCTCTCTGAAGTGAGTCCGGTTGTGGGAGAAGAGGGCGCTGAAGGTGATGAAGGTCTTCTCACAGCCTGGGGTCATATGTGGAGCATGAGGGGAAGGTCAATGAAAGACACCAAGAGAGAGAAAGGCTCTCATAATTTAATGTAAAAACATAAAAGAATTGGGGAGCTCAGAAATGAAATACTGTGCATCCGTGATTAAACTACATTTTTAAACTACACTAGACACTTTTCAAAAATTCTTAGGACGTTTTAAGTCTGAGACGCTGTAGATTTGCACACATTAAATTTTGTGTAAGGTAAGGGCATTTATCTATCCACAAGAAGTGACGTGTGGAAATACAGTGTCTCGTAAACAGTAGTGAGTGAGGGATCCATCCAAAGGAAACAGAACTCACCAACATTAGCTCTTTTGACTCTCTGCTTCCTTTAGTAGCTTTTATTTTGGTATAAAGACGGCTAGCAAACATGAGTGTGCAGTTTAGTGACAGCATGTTTCAGGATTTATGAGTATCGATAGATCAAATAATTCTGGCTGCAATTTAGAGGCAATAAGCCTGCACAATTCATCAAAACTGTATCACAATTGCAATATGGATAAGTGCAATATCTCAATCACTGCAGCTGCAATTTTTTTCAGTGTTCCATTATAAATGCAGTATTGTGGAGCTACGGAAACACCTTGACTTACAAATAATATTCTCCAAATGAAAAAAAAATAAAATGAGTGTGGGGCAGACCCCAGCAAAAATCATATCATCCATTCTACTAGTTCTTTGTGCAGCTTTAAATAACATTTCATGTCTTCTGCTTCATACTTAATGCAAGAAATGTTATTCCTGAGTGACACCAGACCATTGCCCAGCAGAGTGTAAATGTGTGATTAAGCAAGAAACTCCAGCTTGTAGGTGCTACCTGGGAATTCGCACTTGTAGGGCCTCTGGGGTTCAAAGTGAATCCTCTGGTGGTTGGTGAGCCGTGTTGCACTGCGAAACCTCTCGCTGCAGATCTCACAGACAAAGGCGTTCTCCTGGTCGTGGACTTTGACATGAGCCTTGAGGTTGTAGACGGTGGTGAACCGCCGGCCGCAGCCTTCAAACTGGCAGGTGTGCGGCCGCTGCTTGTCGTGTGACTGGAGATGGCGCTTCAGCTTGTAGGAGGTGGCGAAGGCCCAGCCGCAGCCCTCCACGGTGCACTGATAGGGCCGCGGGTCCTCAGCATGGTTCAAGAGGTGAACCTTCAGCTTCTGCCGTGAGTCAAATGTGCATGAGCAGTCCGTTTCAGGGCAGCTGAAGGACACCACGGTCTCTTTTTTGGATCTGATCAGATGTACAGACTGGAAGTCCTCGCCATCACCATCCGCTGGGGTGGCCTTGGGGGACAGGGTGACCAGATCGCCCTCTGTTATGGCACACAACGCCCCTGCCTCCTGCTTGATAATGGGACAGGAGTCCAGAGAGGTGCCCAGCTCTGACAAGGCACAGTCATCCACTAGAGCCAGCTCAGAGTCGCTCACAGACAAGCCAGGCCTCGGCTCCTCTTGCTGGCCAGAGCCGGACACCGCCAGGGTGCTTATCTTCCCTATGGACTTGGTACCACTGTCATAGTTCAGGAGAACAATGTCCTCATGGTCTTTCATGCCCAGATGCTCCTTCAAGCTGACCATGTCGTCCTCTTTGTGCACGTAGCCCTCCGGTGGGGCTGCCAGAGTCAGCACCCCGTTTTCTATTGTCACTATGATGCTTTGGTTGTTTATCATGATAGTTCCGGAGAAGGTTTCGTTCGCAGGCGAGCTTGTGGAGGCCGTGCTTGGGTTGATGTTGCCTTGCAGCCCCGCTGGATCGGAAATAAAGTCGGAAGTGTCCATGGCCTCCACTATGCCTGCGTTTCCTGAAATCAAGGCACTATCTTCACTGCGGGGCTGCGACGACAGTTTACTTTCATTGTTTTCAGTGCAAATTTGGCCACACATCTTAGCGCCATATTCATTTGTCAAAAGAACATCTTCGACAGTCTGTTGATAGCCGGTTTGTTTAGTGCTCACCCCGGCTGGGGAAGTGTCATTTAGTAAATTGCAAACGGGCTCGGCTTTTCTCAAGGCCTTGGCTTCAAGACAGTTCAACGTATCGCTCGGTTCAACGAGAATATTGGTGTTTTCCACCTCCATGGAGCCGCTGGAACTAACGCTACTTTTGGGGCGCTCAAACGTCTTTTTTCCTCTTATCTTATCACCGTCCTTGGATGATACATCCGGTCGGTGCCTACTCGCCTCGCCGCCGCTGCCAGCCTCCTGAACGACATTAAAAACAACATATAATTCCTGGGCGGTTTTGTTCGCCCCGTTGGCCGCGTTGAAGCCTCCCGGGGCGGCCGTGCTCTCGCTAGCCGGTGGAGGCGGTAACGGCAACGTTAACTGCCGCTGCTGCAGCTGTTCCTCTTCCCCTTCGAATAAAGGCAGCGCCATTTGCATTCCGCCATCGCCGTTTTCCACCCCGTATTTCCACACAGTCCTCAGCAGCTCCTGCTGGGGGAACTGCGCATTTAGCTCACCGCTTTTTTCCGCGTTCCCGTTGCGGAACCCGCCGCTCGGCGCTTCGTCCGGTACGTTGCTTTTCCCGGTTGGTTGCCGTTTGCTGACAAGCGAGCAACCAACCGCCCCGCTGCCATTTTCCGCCAGCAGGCGAAACGAAGATGTCCTCGGCCTGTTGTTGTTGTTGTTGTCGTGGTCGCTTTGTGGCTCCGCCGACTCCGAAACTCCTTCCGCTTTGTTTTCGGTCGAATTAAAGCGAGAAACCGCCCCTGTCTGTGATCGAAGCGGAGGCGAAGCTGTTCTGTGTAGGGCGCCATGTTGAGAGTGAATGTTTTGGGCATCAGAAAGCCCCTGGATTTCCATCTTGGTGTCCCTGTAGCAGCGGCACGGAAAGGCCCGCCCTGCCGTCACGCAGGCTCGCGGCTCCGTGAGCCACCGCGCAGTTTACCGCGAGCCCCGGCCCGGCGCTGCCTTCAGGGTCTGTAGGAAATAGTAACGACCCGTTACGCATGGGTCACCCATCAGTGGGAAACAGGGGTACATCTCGCCGCTATTAGTAAAATGTTACACAAAGCGGAGTTATTGTAGTATTGTATTTTTTTCAACATTTATTTTGTTTTCGTTCTTAATTTTTGTTTCAAATCTTCAACTCAGCTCAACTTTATTTGTATAGCACCTTTCATCAAAAAAGTCAATAAAGTCAATAAAATACAATAAAAGAAACAGGGATAAAAATTTAAAAAAAATGAAAACAAATCATTAAACTGAAAAACCACGGCTTTAACGTTACCTCAAAATAAATTAAATAAATAAACTCAATAAATTAATCACTAGGAGCCACCGGAAAATTCAAAATAGCTAAAAGGAAGAATATCTGTTACCGTATAAGTGGTGTGTCTGTGGGTCGGTGGCTTTTGATCTGGTTCAATTGGAAACAGGAGTTTACGAGGACAGTGAAGGCAACACGCTGTAGTTTCCTACAGGGAAGCTGTGGAGTGGATTTTAGTGCAGCGGATCTGAGTAGGACGTTGTTTTGTATCACTTAAATCTACGAATAAGAAACTACTGATGACATATAAGCTATACTAATAATACTCAATTAAAGTACAAAGCCAAGTCCATTCACATGCTTTAACCCTCCTGTTATCTTTGGGCTCAAGTTGACCCCATTCAGTGTTCAACACCTCTAAATACACGATCTTTTTTTCTTTTGCTTCACATTTCATGACTTTTCCTAATTTAAAGGGGGCAAGTGGGTTACACATGACAGTAACATGATGATATATCACCCGACATAACCACAGCTGCAGCAGAGCCACTGATGGTTAATGTGAGAAAAAACACGATTCCCATAAGATCTTTGATGAATATGGAGGGGTTTATGTTTTATTTAAAGAGCTATTTAGACACATAAAGTATCTGACTTATGAATGTGGTTAACATTTTTACTATAATCATTTTCTGGAGGTTTAAATTCCAATTTCATGAAAAAAAAAAGTCAGAATAATATTGGAGGTTAACAGTAGGGTCAGCGGGGTAAATCTGTGTTTCCTTAGCTGCAATAAGAGGAACATTACACCAAAGCCCTTCACATCAGACAGTTAAGGAGCCTCTGGGAAACTCCATGTTGATTCACAACAGAGCAAAACTTTCTGAGTTAAACCTTAACTGAAGGTAAAAGCAAGAGTATACGTCTGGTTATTAATTAAAATACCAGTTATCCCAGGTTCACCTTTTCATTTTGAGCTCTAGGACTTGCTCACTTGTTCACTTTTTATATTTTTAAAGAGTCTGATTTTAAAACATATTTTACTACTGCTGAAAGTTTAAAACCCAGAAATCACAAATTGGCAAAAACTATTCGATTACTTAGACATTTCAAATTTAGGTAAATTAGTTAGCAGACCCTGCAAGGTTTGTTTGTTTGTTTGTTTGTTTCTCTTTCTTTCTCCCTTCCTTTCTTCCTTTCTTTCTTTCTTTCTTTCTTTTCTCTACATTCTGTTATTTGTTGTTCATGGCAATTTTTTTAAACTGAAGTGTATTTACAGGAACTTTTCTAATGAAAAAGCGTATCTAAGATGTATAGTTCATGGACTTTAATTTACTCAAATAAAGGGAAAAACAAACAAACTTTGAAACTGGAGCTTAGGAGGACCCTGAAGGCAACATCATGTAGTTCCTTACAGGTAAACTGGAGTTGATTTTAGTGCAGTGGATCAGAACCACACATAAGATGCCACTAATAAAATATAAGCTATACTACGAATAATAATAATACTTTAATTATCAACTTATATATAAAACATGTAGATCCATGTGCTTTAATAATGATTTGAGGGACTCACTGAAAAAAAAAAAATCCAGCACAATGTTGTGGCTCTTCATTGTGTTACCACTAAGAGGCAGTATAAGACCATTTAACTTTAAATATCAAACTTCCCAAAAAAATAAAAACTTCGTTTTCTCCTCTATGATTAAGCCAATATTTAATGAACAAGGCACCCTCAGGGTTTAGCCCATGCATTTACCACTCACTCTTTGATATTATAATTGAACCCCTGATTGCAATGTTTTTGCTGTTGGGTATTGTTAACACAAGAATAGCGTGTGAGGAAAAATATGCATATGTCAGAAAAGAAAATCAACTTGGATAAATGTTCATAACAGCCAACATGCATCAGAATTTTATTTTATTTTTCTTTCTCTTCCTTTGAGTGGGATGTTGAGTAAATGTCAGAGGCCTCTCTTTAAAACCTAATATAAACTTGTCATTTCCAGGCTACTAAATGTCAAAAATGCAATAAGCCCGCCTGGCACAGAGCGGAGATGAGTCTTAAATAATATCTTTATTTGATTTCTATAAGCAAAGGCTATAAAACAGAGACAAACTTATAAATCAGTTGTGACCAACACAAATGGGAGACAAAAAAAAAGGAACAGAGATACAGAGCAGGACGAAATGAGCAGGAGGACCGTTCACAAAATATTCTGTACATCCACTCAGATGTATTTACACTTCACCTACATGTAAGCTTTTCACGGGACGCACTGGAGGGGAGGGGGGGAGTCGTGAGCAGCAGAATATCATCGGCGGTCAAAGGATAGTTGATATAGTCAACTAATACTGTACACACTGTATACAAAGCTGGACATGCTCAATACAAAAATATCAAACAGGTGATGGGACTCGGTGACGGTGTACTTGTTGGTCATATCACACACATGCATGCACCATGTTTTCAAACACCGTGTGGCATAGAAACCTAACCTACGATTCATATCTCCTATATAGTTTGGATTATTATATCGGCAGTTCCTTCAAGTATACTGTACACAATAACAGTAATATAAGACAACTTGTTTTCATTAGAAACCGACGCCCCTGCACAGTACACAAGTCAAAACATTTAGGAATGCTGAAGTCATTTTTCAGGTATGACTAAAGATATATGAGTATTCTTCTTTTTTTTTCTTTTTTTAAATTTATTCTGGACGAGTACAATCATCGGCAGCATCATCAGCCAACTAAGCATGCAGAGTAACATGAATTTCCTTGCATTGTGTAGTCATATAAAAATAGAGTCCTCCCTAGAACATACTTTTGGGATTATGACAGAAATAAGGCCACATGTCCACGTCCTTTCTTATACACTGCGTCGACACACCGAGTCCTCCGTAATCCAGACCAATCTGTGCCTTATATCTTTATTGTTGTATTATTATTGATGCCATCAGGCACCGTTAGTGCTGTAGCTGTTGTTTTGGAGTGTTACCCCATATAGCATGGGAGAACTGGATTCCTGTAGGGGGGGTGTCTTTGATGTTTTTTGCTATGCCTACCAAAAAAAAGGGTCAATGACAAACATTTCAGCTCAGTTTTCCTCTTGCCTATCAGCGGGAGAGAAAACAAGATGACAAGGGAGAGAGAAAAGAGGAGCAAGCACAACCTGTTACGTCAGATTTGAGGTTTCTACTCCAACGTCAGCGCACCTTGCTTAAATCAATCCTGCGCACAAACAAAGACACACCAAAAGAAATCACTCAGGAAAAAAAAAATGACAAGTCTAACAAAAAAAAAAAAAAAAGGAAAGAAAAAACTCAACATGCACTGCAAATCAATATGTTAATTTTTTAGCTGATTAGCCCGGGTGGAAATACCACCGAAAATATGCAGCCATATATCTCAAACGGCAGAAACGAGGAGGAAAAAAATCTGTGCATACATTTGTAAAAAGAAAGCAGCACATTTCAACTCCCTGAAAACAGGCTGAGTGGCAGGGGACCGCACTTTTGAGACAGAGCTGCTCACACCACCGCTCATTCTGGGTGCTTCGCCTCTCTCTCTCTCTCTCTCTCTCCCCCTTTCTCTCTCTCTGTGTCTTCTTTTCATTGAAAAGTGAATAAAAGGAAGGTGACCCTGACGCTTTCACACATTCTCTGCTACATGTGAAGTAAGCACTTCTGGCCTGTGAAATGTGCAGTGACCAGCTATTCTCATTTTAAACAGGTACATGCTCCAGAGAGACGGAGAAATAGAGGCAAGTTGGCCACCATTGACCATCCGCCTCATAAATGATTCATCTCAAGTGATGGCCCAGGCCGAGAGAGGTACAATTTAGAAGAAATGGGGGGGGCAGATTCAAAAGAACAGCTGAATACATGGAGATGGTTACGTTCAGCTCTGCTCCTGGGGCTGGAATAATCTCTGCCTCCTGATGTCATTAAATTGTGCGGTAGCTGTAGGAAATGGAGATGCCAGAGCAGGGGATATTTCAGTCTGTTCTTCATCCCAAGCCAATTTCATGGCCTTGTATTTCCATGAAAACGCATGCTCTGCTTTCAGTGGCCACACTTCATGTCCATGGGATTATTTATGATCGCCTTAAGTCCCAACTCTAAATGTTCACCTTGAAAGAGAGCAGTGTTCACCTCCTCGTCTTTACATGAAAACCTACTTGAATTTCATCCTCAACATCTTAAAGACAGCAGTACAGATCATACATTTTCAAGAAGGTGTCCAGTGGGTGACATATCCCACAACATACAGTGTGGTGCTGGCAAAACTGGGGCAGGATTTAGTTTCTGCCTCTATTTTCAGGTCCCCCGCATTACTGTGAAGCCGAGCCTCCAAAATGCCCTGAGAAGAAACCAAACAAGGAAAAGACATCAGCCTTGGGTGCTGTTTTTTCTTTAAATTGATAGAAATCAAGATTGCTCGGCTACTTCAGTATTTATTACACTGTAAATGAGGAACCCTTATCACTGTGAGCAGGAACATTGTCATGGAAACTAAAGTGGGGTGGAAGGAGCTGTAGCAACACACTCAACTTCATGTCTCAGAGCAAAGGAGAAACCAGAAAGGGAAGTTACCGCGGGAGAAAACGCTAGGTGCCGGGTGCTGTGAGGACAAACTTGCAGCTCCTCGGTGGCTTAATTTGCCTCTCGTTCAACAAAAGTACAGGATTGATGACTAAGGAAGAAGTGCCCGACATTAACTCGATTTGAAGCCATTCACTGAGATCCAGTTGCGTGTTGCACCTGCAGATGGTTGTGAAGTGATAGGCACTGACACAGCTCAGTGCCAGAAGCGCTGGAACGAAGAGGAGAGTATTTTCGAAGCAAAAGCTCCCAGTTCGTTAACATCTTGGTGTAGAGATCCTCGTCACTAAACACTATTAGAGTCATTTCGTTTCCTCAGGTGTTCTTCTTTGCCAAGCTCTGAACCGGAAAGCCAGTCCTTCAGGTCCAAGTACCTGACTTACGTCTTTAACGCCGTTTCCCTTAAACCAGTCCCTTAACCCTAACCCTTCCACACACATACATACACACATAGACACACACACATAACCATCTCCACTTGCTAAATTCCTCCAACCCCCGTATTCCTGCAGCTGCTGCCCTCATTTCAGGCGTGCGTGTTGCGTCCCTTGGGCGCCGGAGCGGTGGTCGTGGTGGTGGTGGCTGTGCTGGGCGAGTCGGAGGTGGCCGGCACGGCGGGCCGAGGTTCGATCCCCCGGGTCTTCATGAAGGACAGAAGCTGGTCGGGGATCTCGGCCAGGACGTCCTTGGCGAGCCGGGCCATGCTCAGGACCTGATTTCCCGACCGGTCGATGTAATCCCGGAAAGGAACAAACTGGAGGGGAAAACAAATGGAGGACAAGTGAGGACATGCAGATGTGGGCTGCAATTTTTCACCTGCCAGCCTTTGTTATTGACTGAGGCCACGTTCTCGCTGCGGGCCTTCACTCTCTGGTTCAAACTGTTGCTCACATCTGAAATTCGGGAACAGATATGTAAGTCATATGTGATGTTAACCTCTTCAGTCCTGCCGGTGCCATAGGTTCATCACTACAAATGCATGCTGTGCGACCAGGCTTTGTTCAATCCCACAGAACTCCAGTGTTGATCCCAAGGTTTCCAAAGATATTTGATGTCATGGTGCAGCCATGAACAATGGCATCTTGGGTTTGAATATTTCACTCAATTTAAGTGTGATGGAGCTCCAATAAAGCGCTGCAATCAGCAGATCCTTAATATGTATGTATCATTGTTGTATAGAATGATTTTTTTTTCTAACTTTGAAGCTACTTAGGGGCAAATTTTAGGGGTAAATCAGAGGTTAAGGTGTTTATTTGAACTGACTGAAAAGTTTGAAAAGATACTCAACAACAGATGAAATCATCTTTTTATCTTTTTAGTTTTTTTTAGCAGTTCTAGTTTTCTATCTTAAATTGGAAAGAACTCCAATTTTCTCTGTGGCGGCTCAATGACTTAATCAGCATACCCTAAATATCAATCAAGTCACTATTCTCTCTCCCTCGCTGTGTCTAACTGTCTTGCATTGCAAACAACTGGCTAACGGCGACGCTGACAAATTCTGAGTTGAGCGTACAAAATACAAGTTGCAGGTCTGTTTTTCTACCACATACCTATGTGGTCCAAATTGGAAATGAAATAATGTGACCCCATGCAGCTTTTTGGCTGTTGGCAGTGATTAGTTATGATCACTTCTGTGTCACAAGTGAGGGTGGAAATCAGTGTGATTGCCGCCCGAAATGTAAACAGATACACAAAGGTACAATCACAACCTGTGTGTTTGAGATCTTTCTCTCCAGCACAGAATCTGGAGGTATTATCCCCAGCAAGCCATCATGAATACATGCAATACAAGGTAATCATCTTTCATTTGGATGAGTCAGTGCTGTTGTGATAAAAGGTAGACAATCACTAATAAAGAGTTTTTTATGTGAACAAACCAAGGGCAATTTTATTCGGTGAGTCATCGTCCATTGTTTCTCAAGAGTCTGTTTTACCTAAGAAAACATACTATCACAACTCCGGTGGCAGCAAAGCAAAGCAAACTTTCATCTTACTTTAGCAAACTGAGGCTCTCGCATGTAGGGCTCTAAAAGACAAGCAGGAGAGAAAAAGCACGTTGAATTTACCTGGACGATGTCTCTCTCTGCAAAGCGCCCCCTGGAGGACACTCTGACCTCATCGCCATCAAGCTCCTCCATCGCTGCGGACACAAAGACACCATTTTAATCAGACGTCGAGGACAACACTGTTAGGTCGAGACACGATTTACACAACATGCATTCCCTGTTTAAGACCCCAAAAATGAATCAGATCATTATCAAACTATACGAGTGCTTGCTGGTTGTCTTTTAACTTTGTCCTTATTGACAGAGGAATTCTTTACCAAATTTCCCCTTGGGGATCAATGAAGTATTTCTGATTCTGATTCTGATTCTAAGGGACTTTTTTGCAAGTTTGGCATCTTCATCTGTGATAAGAGGATTGGCGCTGACTTTATCTGTGTCTCTGGTTAATTTGCATGCTACCACCTATCTTTACACGTGTCCAGTGCTTGCTGGTCTCCTGCAAGTATGAAGATAAACCTGCTGGTATAAGCTAATCCAAGGTTGCTATAGTTTTTTTATTCTATGGCCTGCAGTCAAAACTTCTGAAAAATCTCAGTTTTGATGATTATTAAAGTCTACAGTTCAACAGCAAAAAAGGTATGCTGTATGGCTAAAGTTTCTCAGCTCCCGTATGAACAAATCAAGAAATCTTTTGTCACAGAAAGTGCATTTTTTTTGTCAACTTCAACGTCTCTCTTACCAATCGCATGAACACGGCCAGCAGCTTTAGATGAGTGTCATTAAAATCAACGAACCATCACGCCTTCGAGCTGATACATGTTCTCATTTCCTCACTTTTATGAATACTGAATAACTGTACATGATTATGTAACATACTATATGCTATACCATGCGCGGTATAGGGACTGGAAACAGACATGATTTTGGTGCTAATCCTGTTGTCATATTCTTGGTAAAATGACCAGATTACAATCCCAGGATGTCAGAGCAGTCCTTCAATCAGGAGATGAAAGAATGGAATAAAAAAAAAAAGAAAGCTTCTTCAGAGATTAACAAGTCGACTGGTTGGATCAATCATGACCATCACATCCATGCATGATGGAGTGAGACACTTTGACGCAACTTATTAACTAACCCAACCTAGTTTGCACTTGTGTTTGAAAAGAAGTAAAATTCCTTCAGAGGCTGGGGAGAAGATCTGAGTTGTGCGCAGCATCGCTCTATTTATAGTTCCTTGTCAACAAAGCAAATTAGATAAGCAAAGGACAAAACAACTTGTGATGTCCCCCAAGAGGAATCACTCTCCTCTTTGAAAGTTTTCAAA
>OMLB01026351.1:18233-62344 GCA_900302555.1 Myripristis jacobus | reverse complement strand
TAAGCTGGTAGCGAGGTTTGGCGGATGTTCAGGTCAGCGTGAATAGAAGCTCTTACAGTATGTTATTGCCTTTACATCTGAGCTGGGGTATTGTACAGTGAATTTCCTATTGTACAAATAAATCACTAAAATTGCAGTTTGCCTTTTTTTGTGAGATCTCAAGCCTAGTTGGACATGATTGTATGAAACAGTCATGACTGAAATCCTGTTCTTTATTTGAATATGCATGCAAGATTTAGAGAGCTATGGTAGCTGTGCCAAAGCATGTACTGAAGCAGTTCCAGGCTCAGTGAGCAAAACTGGCCATGTTCCACATCAGTGTGCCACCACATTTGAAATGCACAGATGGGAGGATGAGACCGGTGGGGTGCATGTAAACTCCTTCGACTTTACATGTTGAAGGCAGCCCTAATTTTGACAAAATGCTGAGACCCGTCTGATAAGATGCACACAGGCTTTGTTCAGGTCTGCAACATCTCAACGTGTTGGATAATTTGTGCCCTTGTCCTGAGGTGCTTTTAAATATTACTCAGTGACCATCAACATCTGAGGCAAAGTATTGTGAGATGCTTTTCAGCATCAGACATTTGAAATCATGTAGGTTTCTGTTTGTCCGATTTTATTTGTGTGTGTTTGAGGTGTTCTCTGCTGCAGGGGTGAACATAAAAGGGAGCATACAACCTATTACACTGTTCAGTCCAAAGGACCAGAACCTTTGCTCCAACACTGAGCATTATGATGAGACTAAGTGGCTTTGCATAAGAGGAACTAAATATTTTGCTCTCTTTACCTGTGATTAGTAGTTCAGCTTTGGCAAGGGTAGCTCACCTTAGTGCTGATGGTGATGAACCTTTCTATCTTGGCAGACTCATGATGGCTGTTAATTCTAAAAGTGAGAATAATAACCATGTTTTTTTGGAAATGTACCATCAAATTAAACCATTATTCCTGTAAAAATGAGTTCTCACAGTGAAAGATATAATTACCATTACTGATGGTTTACAGCAATAGGCTAGCAGAGATAAAAAGGGAGATGTTAGGAATAATCATTCTGGTCCCTATTTGTAATCGGCTAGAGTTCATAATTATATAAATAGAGCTATTTACTCTATTAGTTTAATAATTTAATCCAACTTTACTTTCTCCCATGAAAAGTAAGTAGAGTGTGAGGAGGAGACATATCTTGCAGAATACCCCCTGTGAATATTTCCCTATTTTAGAATATGAGCAGTTGTGAAAACTGAACACTTCAAGCAATGAAACTGCATTTCTCTCCTTCACAACTCAGAATATTAACCAAATGCTGACATCAGTCTGTAGGAGTGAGTTGCACCACCCAGAGTGGGTGTTGTCAAATATGAGGAACCAGAAATAGGGTGGAGTAAATTTACAACACTCTGCAAGGCGGCCAATTGGAAAAGTCGACACAAAAACCAAATATCAAACAGGAAGGAAAAGATTTTGCTGTTTTTGCCGCCCCTCACATTATGTAACATGAATAGGGAGATGTTTTGGTGAAGGAAGAGTTTCTCCCCTTACACTGTGGACGTAAATTATACCATCTGAAGGACCTGATCTGTACCACCAGTCTTTTATTGGTGGGCATAACACAGGTCATACTGGAGTTTAATGCTTAATGTGTAAAATTCATCATCAGAGAGGCCTAGGCTCATGTCCCTTTGAAAGAAAGCACCCACCCTGCTCAAGTGCCCTTAAGCAAAACACAGTCCCTACCAGCTCTGAGGCTATGGCTCATCTATTAACTGCAGGGGAGTGGAGGCAGTCTCTCTCTGTCAGGGATCAATAGAGTATCAGGGGAAAAAGATCTGACTGCCTCATTCAGTCATGAATATGTTACCTGCTTGAGAAATGCAAGAATGGCCAAATCACAGTACAATTATTGATTTTTGCATTTCAATATAAAAACACAATTTTCCTTCATGCACAACAAATTTAAATAACTCAGTGTTCCCTCCTTTCATGTCCCACCATGAAGAGCCCCATCCTGTATGAAGTAGTGTTAGATTTACCAGGTTACACAAGAAAATAGAGATAATTGTTTATCCTCCCTAGTTAATGGCCTATTGGACTTTTCACTGCTAAAGCTGGCCAGATTCTATATTTTATGAGATACTAAAGCAGGGACAAGGCCTGTATCTTTCAGCCCAGGAGTAAATGTCAACAAGTGGCCATGGTTGCCTTCAAATGGGTTTATGACTTACACTCACAATCTGTTCGCACTGGGAAGAACAAATACAAAAACAAACAAATGGTTTGACAACATTTCACAGTTTTATTTGCATCCCTAAAAAAAATGTCATTTACAGTGTTCCAACAGAAAAAGATAATAATAACCAGACATGACACATTTACAGCAAGTGAGAGAGCAAATTTGTGCTCCACATTCACAAGCAAAAGCATCTTTCACTTCTGGTATTTGGAGTGGGCAATATGGAAAACAATAACAAACATGAAGAATGATATGAATATTGGGGAAAATACCATTTAAATGCAATATATCTTTTTTGTATCTGAATATATGCATCTCTGGGAAACGCATATAAGAAGGTAACAGAAATCCAGACATACAGCCCTGGGTGGTAATACTAGCACAACACTTAAGTGCCCAAATTTGTACAATGTACACAAAAATGCAGTGAAACAACTGAAACATGAGCCCAGTGTTCCCTTAAAAGAACATTAGATATCTCCCAACATCTGATTTAGGCTTTTACCAAGGCGACGTTATGATTTCTAGCCACAGGTATAATTTTTCTGGCTGGCACTGTGGATCGATGTAGGCGGAACACCATTTCTCAGCCACAATAACCATCACAGCACTTGCTATTCTGTTTATTCATAGCACGTGCACAATAACCGTTGAGCCCGTTCGCAGGTTGGTACAAACTTATTTGTGGAGCAACATATCTCTCAACATATCTCCTTATGTGTGTTCATGCTTTCTCGCAGGATGGAAACATTACCTTTCAGCCTACCTACTGTGTCGAGTGTTTCCATAAATGTTCCGTAACCATGGTTACTGTTTGACCCACCCCCTGCAGTGAAGAAGGAGTACACCGGTCTCCAAAGTGACAGGATATCTTTGCGAGCACCACTCCACAGGAAGCCAAACCTATCGATATTTTATCAGCGTGACCATATATATATCCATCAGTTAGCTTTCACCAACTGACTCACTTCTGCAGGACACAACAATAAAAGTTATTAACGGCTCCACGTCTTCCCAGCACAGTTCAGCGCTTGAATCGTAGCAGGGAATGAATGGAGAATGAATGGAGTTGATTTGATAATGGCGGGTATAGTCAACCTGGGTGTGATGAAGAGAAAACTTCCTGCCAGCTAGCAGATGGCTGGGGGTGTGTTGCAGAGGAACAGGGAGATGTGCTGATAAGATGGTGTCTTGGATCTTGAGTTTTTGACAGTCAAGCAGTATGAAGTGGAAGAACGCAAAAAAACATCCAACCGTGCCTCCAGAGCCTCATGGCTCAGATGTAGAGAGAACCGTCCGCAGGCCCAACGTAACCAACTCCTATCAGGAGCACATCTATTAAAGTCCAGATGCCCAGGCCTCCAAAACTGAACAGTTTGCCTAGACCCTCCCTCCACTGGCCCAGATAGAACCGGTCCGCCCCAAAGCCACCAAGCGTGATGCTGTAGATGGAGAAAAAAAATATTATATACAACTTTGGAAACACTCTTGGAAAGAATACATATAAACTAGAGTTTCAAATGTCAAAGGTCATGAATAAGGTTTAGACTGTATTATCAACAAAAACAATATCCATAAATACTATTAAATGACATACAGTCTCCTCTGTTGTAGAAATGTTTTTGTCAAGACAGGGGATAATATTTTAAGTCATCTTTTTCAATTTCAACGGTCACTGAGTTCTCGTTCTTTGGCATTTTAAGAGTAGCATACAGTATGTAAGCAGGTTGTGACTCAGGTTGGGCAGCAGGGTTACCTGAGTACTAGCGCTGTTGACCATTTGTATCCTCCAGTCCAGTTGCAGAATAAGCGCTTCTGAAACTCTCTTTTTCCTGTCAGAGGAGAAAATATTAAGTGGATACAGGGTTTCTGCACATCATCCTTTAAGATTTACAAACGTTTTCCCCGCAGATCTTAATACTGTACATGATGCATACTGATATTAACTGGACCGTAAATATTATCTGCGCTGGTGGTTTTCAGTCCTGAATGGGTAAAACTTTCTATTCCTGAAACTTAGCAACAACACCTAAGAGGCTTTTGATTTGACCAGGGCATTCAATCCCCCCGACTTGCTCTAGTTGAGCTTCTAGGTTGGTTAACAATAGAAAACTGGTGACACTGCTTGGCACCCAGGCATGAATACTGCATGTGAATTAATGAAAGGCAGGGTGTTGCAGCAATGATAGCTCTCAATAAGACATATGTCCTTGTTTCAATCTGTAAAACAACGCAACAGGTTTTATGACAGCCAAACATTTACCGTACCTAAGCAATGTACATGGTCTAGCACATTACAAGTGGCGTTGTAGCGTTTTCGTGGGCAGGACACGGTCATACAGCTGGTGGAGTTGGAGCACCGGTACTGGGACGGGTCCAGCTGCCAACAGAACTGACAGGTGATGGAGAGAGAGAAATTGGTTTGCTGCTGTCCTGACTCCCCCTGCAAACAGAGCAAACATCATATCAGCACTGCCCAACTCTTCCTTATTTCAAAAAAAAAAAAAGACCACAACTGATTCAGCTGAATCAGAATCATTTTAATCAAGTTCAATAAATTGCTACAAACTAACTCACTATACAGTGGACCCCTCTTTTGGGTTTACAGGTGAAGGTGGCTGGCTTCCCATAAGTGCAATTGTGATGATAGTTGCAGTGAATGCAGTCAGCTGGCAGTCGACTGCACAGGCCCCCGCTGGGACATTTAGAGGTGTAGCTCTCTTCATCTGCAGGAGACACTACAAAGACAGCAAACACGTCAGCACAAGGTTGGCTAGCCATTTCAGCAAGTAGATACTCAGTGCCAAAGACCATGATTCAAATCAATTTAACACAACTTCACTGCGTTCATAAGGCTGAGTTTCATTAGTTTGGTCTGAAGTCATAAATGGGGCCGGCAGCAGCCATAAAGTTGAGAGAAGCAAGTTTGTGACTGGTTTGCCAGTTTCAGCTCCTTGCACTATTGGAAATATCTGGATAGAATCAATGAATCTGAGTGACTTGCACTCACTTAAAAAAAGACCAAGGTGTCCCTGAAAAAGACACTATTAGCCTATAAATCTGAAATCAAGATGATACAATGTGGGAGATATCAGGGAGTGCCTTAGGTTACAAACCATTTTTCAAAACACATTGTCTTTCTACTTGAGTGTTATGATTCATTTTGTTAGAGCAGATGTTAGTTTGGTGTATATTTCATTATGGAATAAAATGCCTCTTTTACTCAGTTAAATGTCGATTACTGACTGGAGAGTTTACCGGGGGCTGCTTCAGGGACCACAGGACTAGTGATGACAGGGCTGTGCTGGGCATCTCTGGTGTAGGGAGGCTCCTGGCCAACATGAGGAGAGCTCAAGTAACCTAACAAACAACCAAACAATGAACAGAATATACAACTTTAGCTCACCTCAGTGTTAGCCTGTCAGGTCACATACTGTGCTGAGCAAATGCAGAGAGTAGCCTTATTCTCTCATGAAAGTTACACAGAGAGCCATCACGCCAAAGTCCATTAAAAAATCTGGAGATTTAAACTGGCCTCATTGATAGCTAAACACGAATAGCTAGAAAAACATAAATTAATGTCTAATCCAAATTGTTTTCATGTTGTGGTGCCTTCGGCAAAGTTAAAGAAGGCGATCCACAAAACAGCACTTAATTTTCACAGATAAATTATCAAGCCTTCAAATGTATTGACACCGCTGCTTAGTCCTCACTACCGTCCGCTTCATAACAAAATTCACTGCTAGGGGAGTAATTTGTATGCCGAAATGGCCAGTGTCCTCTAACGATTAAAATAAAGTTCTTTACTATAAGCAACGACTCAGACAGATTTGAAAATAAGCCACATAACAATTCCCAGATTTTTGACGGGAGTTTGGCGTTACTCGTGTCCGCACAAAAGAGAACATGTTGGAAACAGCGGCTTGGGACACAGGAGGATGCTGAAGAAACCCCCTCAGATACTGTAGACTGCTAGACAAGGTTAGTCTTTAAGACCACTGTTGGCTGTAGTTAATGTTACCAAGTTAAATCAATATAAACAAACTGCAACGATAATGACAAACATCAAGCTGGCTAACGTTAGCTAACAAGTAACACGCAATGACAACATGAATACGCTAGCCAAGACGAGACTGCAAATGCAAGTGATCGTGTAGACATACCGTTAACATGTTGTAAAAACAAATCTGTTAACAAAACCATAAGGATGCCGTGGGTTTTCACGTATCGTCCTCGGTCTGATCTCCATAGCTCACAGGCAGTGGCCATTGTTGCTCCCACGACTATACGCACTTAATGCTAAAGCGGCATTCATGTGCAACGGGGAAACAGGAAAGTGATCGCTTGGTCTTCTAAAGCAACGATTTCTCCATGGTTTAAAACTCGTCGGAAGTCACCAAGACACCACGGATTAGGTTTTCTGTAGACCTCGGTTGCTCATGATGCGTCATTTTTCCTCACTTACGCGATGAATGCTGTGTTTGAGATCAGGCAATGGGACTTACAGCGAGCCAAACACTGCAGCATCAAACACAAACAAACAGGTAATTGTGCCCTGCCATGAGATGCATTTACAATGTATCTAAATAATGGGGGAACATTCTCCTACACCGGAATGATTTACTTGTTCATGGCATCAGTGGGAAATTAATAAGTCTTGTATTTTCCCATGGGATAAGAACGCCTCATAGCAAGCAACACAACTTCCTGGTCGCCATTTTAGCCACGCCCACCGCGTCCCACACCGTATCCCTGTCACGAGCCTTATGGTCAGGCTCTAGAGTGACATCCTAATGCAAGGCTCTTCATCATTTAACAGAAGAATAATAATGAAAAAACAATTTACTTCAGCAATCTACCCCTCTTCACCACAGTGTCGCATTTCATTTACATCCCACACTGTTTTTACTGCATTTACACAATGACATTTTACTGTAGACAAAGCAGTACAATGTAGCGTTACTTAAAAATGTCCCTTCATGGCAAAAGTAGGCATGAATAGCTTTGTTTTTAGTTTTTTGGTGACAAGGGACTTTATCCTCTGGCATAAGAGGCGGGATAGTCATGCCGAAAAGACAAAAGAGGCAGAAATGACTCACACCATATACATCCACCCATCACTTTTCCATACCCACTTAATGTCTAATCAGGGTTGCAGCGGGGGCTGGAGCCTAGGCCAGCATCCATTTGGCAGAAGGCAGGGAAACACCCTATGCAGGTCTCCTGTCTATTACAGGGCTCTCCACATATATGGCATATGTAATAACTGATTTATTTCCAGGCTGCATGGCAACAATACTGCCAAACTTAAGGATTTGATTCCCAGTGCATACAACCATGTTGAAAATGCATGTATTTGCAGCACTGTAACTGTAACTCAGTGTTATGTTGCGTAGGAACTGAGCAGTATAATTACAGCTCTTGAAAAAAAAAAAAAAATCAGTCAGCCTAGACAAACTCCTGGAAGCCTGCATGCATGCAGTTAAAAATAATCCCACCAACTGTTAATTTAAATGTCTAATTCTTGTGAAAGCAATGTGCTGTAAAACTACTTGTATAGTATGCAAGTGCAAGAAAAAAAAAGACTTGATTTGGGTACTTTTGTTTTATTTTTGGATTATGCCATTCACCATATAGACAGACCTTTGCCAGATTAAGTCAGTGCCACATTCACAAACAGTGCCTTCACTTGTAACAATGATTACATCCGTTTCTTCACTTTTCTTAACATCTTATCAAATCCCTTACAGATAAAGTCCTTGATGCCAATACCACATACCAAAAACCATTCCTTGGGATTCACCAAATGTATCTCAGCAGTATGTCAAGTAATCTTGCAAGTAAGTCATACTCCGCAGTCAGCTTCATGTGGGGTTTCAGCCCCACCCATTCGCTTTACCTACACAACGCCAATTCATCAGTGTCCTTCTCTTTTTTATGTTTTATCTACACTTTCCCTGGACCACCTTTATTTACGTGTGCAATCATTTATCTCTCTACTCTTGGAAACAGAGAAGCAGAAGACTGAGCCTGAGGTATTTAAATAAGAGAGCCTCATGATGCGCTCCTTATGTGGGTTAAAACTCCTCCTCTGCGTTTCGGCAGCGGGCCTGTTTGAGCAGGGTCAGGCGAGCGAGCACCTCGGCCACAGGCAGCTCTCCGTGGACTTTGTTGTCCCTCGTGCGAACGTTGACGCTGTCAGTCATCTTCTCCTTCTCACCAACCACTGCCAAGACATGAGGAGACACAACAGTTTGACGAGGGCCAAGTCTCACATCACACAGCTACCCTAACACATTCCTCGCTTTGTGTGCTGTCTGTCATACGTTCAGCAAATGAATTCAGTAACAGAGGCTGAAAATCTGGCATGGAGCTCAATCTGCTCTAAATCCAAGTTATTCATGACGTTTATTTTGTTTAAGAGTCGGTTCCCTGCCTCTGGAACAACATATATGCCCCCATGTCTTACCTACTTTGTCTCCCTTGCTTGTGTCTAAATAAAAAAAATGAGGTGAGAGGACTGTCCAATCTCGATTTTAAAGGAAAAGTTCACCCAAAGTGCAAAAAATATCATCCCATTTACCCCCGGTGCAATCTATCCATGCTGATTGTGTCTGTGCAACATGGCAATGTTTCCGTCTGCTAAGATCTTCACTGGGAGCTATTTCCTGCCACTGGTGCTCTTCTGCAGGAAATATTTCCCAACAAATTCTTTATCCCCAAAGGCTATGGACTATGCTGGGTATCCATGTCAGTAAAAGAGCTGCTGATGTTGACTTTGATTGTTTTTTTTGACAAATTGCGATCCACAAAACAATACCCAATCAGCATCATTGTATTGGGATGGCAGGAGACAGAAAATTGTGGCAGATTAGAAACTTCACCAAATCACACAGAAACCTTCCTGGATGGATAGATTACAGTGGGGGCAAGTGGGATTTTTTTTTTAAATTTAATTTAATTTATTTATTTATTCATTTATTTATTTATCTGGGGTTAATTGTCCCCTTGTGTGAAAAATAAAGTATATAGGAAATCTTTTTTTTTTTTTTTTAAATAAATGTTAAATATACTACTTTGAGTGAAATAGGCCTAATTGAGTATGTAAAATAACAAAAAGTAACAAACTAAATAAATGAATAAATAAAGGCATGGATGTTTTAGCTTTAGTGAATAAAAAGCAATTTCCCCTCACATTTTCTATTGATTGAATTGCCACTGAATTGCTGCCAACCTTGGTTGGAACAAAAACAAGATGAAAATCCACTTGAATTAATGGATGGGTCAGCACTTATGTAATACAGTCATTTCCTTACCAAGAATGAAGTTATACTGTGCCAACTGAGCATTGCGGATCTTCTTGTTTAGAAGACAGCCAGAGTCCAAGTCGGCATCTGCCATGAAACCAGCCTCCACAAACCGCTTACAAACCTACACAGGAAGGAACAGCACTCATTCATGGTTCATCAAGATCAGCAAGGGGAGACTAAAACAAAAATAACACTGACAGAAAACTTGTCTGTGCATCACCTGAATCGTGAATCAGAGTACATTTACCAGGTACAGTAAACATAAATGAGTTTATTTTTCGAGCCCGGGCCCAGAGATGTCAACAGCTTGTAACATCACACATTACATACTGACACATAGGATGTTACAGTGCTTGAAGGTGACATGCTCTACAAATCTATGTGCCACAGTGAGTCATTTCATGCATTCATGTGATCGTACATGAATGTAGTCAAGGTTGAGGAAATATAACGATTACCTTCTTGGCATATTCCTCACAGGAGGGGTTGACAGGCACAAACATCACCTGGCGAGGAGACAGCCATAGAGGCCTGGATGAAGGAGAGAACGGCAGAAAACACAATCATCTTCACAGTAGTTTGCCAACAGAAAAATAAAACTGTCACCTCCTCCTCCCTGACAACACAAAGTTATTGATTTCATTCTGCAGGAGGGCTCAAATTATTTCATTTCATTGTCTGGTTTATTTAAAACAGGGACAGTGTATGGTAAATACATTGCACCACATGTAGCACATTGCTGATGTCCATCTGTTGTCCCTGGGGTGTGTATGCAATTCAAATACAGCAATTAAAAATGACAATTCCACATGACACTAATAAATACACCTATAGGACAGGTGTGAGAGGCATTATCAGACCTTAATGATAACATGCCTGTCTACTTTTCAACCAACCTTTAACATCACTTTTAACCTGATTAAAACTAATACACTAACATTTGTAGAGATAGCATTCCACTGTTTTGCTGCTGAAACTGAAAAAGCGGTTTGAGCAAAATTTGTTGAGCAATGTTTTATATAACTGTCTCCCCTCATTGATGATCGTGTTTGCTTTATGTCACCATGAGCTGCTAGAGCAAACTGTTTACGCGGTGAGGGATAGAATCTTATAAGGTAAACACACACTGGTCATAAACAAAAAAGAATTTCAAAGCTCAATAAGTTGAATTTTCTGATAATATTGCAATAGTGGTAGGAGTTTGTTTTTTTGTCCAGTGTTTGTAAGAGTTTGTTTAAAACATTGTAGTGAAAGAGCGGCTAAAATTCAAGTATTTGCTTTTGTCACTTATCCAACATGGTGGCCTGTCACTCCTAGCCATGTAAAAAGTGTATAATGTGTATGTGTATAATAATATTAATACCTAAAATAATGATAGAACTTATATTTATTTGTTGAAATATTAGTAAATGTAGCAGGGGAAAAAAATCAATGCAACCTGTTAATTTTGGCAAATATGGACCTGATATGATTGTAAACACAAATTTTTGTATGCAAGAACCTTTTCTAAATGAAGCCCACAAATGCAAGATCTAGTCCAAAGCACCTCACCATTTCCCTGCATAGTTCTCTGTGAGAATGGCAATCATCCTCTCCACTGAACCCAAGATGGCACGATGGATGATTACTGGCCGCGCTTTGTCATCCCCATCGTTCCTGCAGGACACAGGGTCAACAACTTGTTTTTTAGATCTTACTGTAAAACATGCCAATATGTGAATCAGCTTCCTGGAGCTACAGACTTATTGTTGCCTCTTAATATTTTTTTAAATGTACAATGTCACATCTATCTTTACTATAGTGTTTCTTAATCCTGCTGAAACACCTTTACCTATTCACCTCTATTCATTCTATCATTTATGTATCTATTTAACAATTAATCTAAATGTAGACTGATGCATAAACTGTGAACATTATAAACTTTGAAATGGGTTGTGTGTTGCCCACTGTTTGTGTATGTTTTCTACGCTTGCCTTGCAAAGTTAACCTAAATAGTATCACATCATACAGTTAATTCAGAATTTCATTCATCTTTTCACTTTACTGTTGGAGAACATGACTGAGTTATTTTCCTACAGGGAGGGATTAATATATAATCCTTGGTTCAGTGAGGTAGACATGCTCAGCAGTGTGTCAATGTTTTGATTAGGTGACTCACCCCACAAAGGTCAGGTTGAAGCGGATAGGCAGCTGGAAGTCCAGCTGAATGGTTGCACATTGATGGTAGCGTCCAATTGCATCTTTGATTTTAATGTCAATCTGAAATGGGAGATGTTTTTTTTTTCTTTCTAGACCTCACCATGTTTAATGGATTGTGCACTTAACAGGAAATATCAAAATGCTACAGACCTTGGGTCCATAAAAAGCACCATCTCCAGGGTTGAGTTTCCATGGCTCCCCAAACTCATTCAGGCTGTTCTCCAGTTGCTGTCACACAGGAGGAATAAGTTCACATAAAAGTTTAAAAAGCAAAATCCAATTGACGTGGAACAGAAATCTGAAGTGCAGGTACAGGGAACAAGGATAAAACAATATGGAACATCCTAAAGAATTTCTACATTTACATGTTAAGAGTTTGGAGGATGCTGTCATACAGTATAGCTTCAAACAGATGAATGCTTTTATTGAGAGTGTGCCACCAAGAGAAACAGACATAACAATGATTCACACCACTGATACTACAATCATGGCAGGAAAGACACTCGCATTGTCATTCGCAGTGATAAGTCAGTGCCAACATGGATATCAGTTCACTAAACCAAAAGCTGTTGCACAGTCCCTGCATTTAATATCAAATGCCATCAGAACAATGTTACCTACTTAATAACTTGTACAGCAGACATGGTCAGAGCTACAGCAGGATATTTGTCTTTATTTGGCTGGTGGCCGAGGTTTATTCTCTATTAAGACCAATGTGGTTTACCTTTTCAGCCTGGTTCCACACAGAGATGTCGCCCAGGTACTTCTCTGGACGAGTGGAGAGGTGAAGCTGGAAGGAGAAGCCGAACACATCATAGACGCAACGCAGGAAGTCCAGACAGCCCTTCATCTCTGACTCTATCTGTAGAAACCAGACAGACAATATATTTTAAAAAGTGACAGAGTTTTATTGTGTGTGAAAGACACTCAAATCTCAATGAGATGGGGTTGAATAATACATGGAGAAATGGCAAAGTTACAGCAGCAGGAACTAAAGCACAGCTCCTACACTATTTATTTGTATCTCAATGTTAAACCTCTAGATATTACAGAACACTGTAAGCTTCAAATATGGCTGAATCTAAGTGTATACTTAGGCCTTATCCCCTGCGCGTCTCATAATTTTCTGTAGTTGTTCACCTCAAAATTGTCAAGATGATTTTCTTTCATTTTCACAGATGCACAGCAACACTGGAAAATGTTGGGGGGAAAAATATCTGATGTAATCACCTGTTCCATTGTGCAGAAAATGTGAGCGTCATCTTGTTGGAAACGGCGGACTCTGGTCAGGCCAGTTAGTGTTCCTGACAGCTCGTTCCGGTGGAGTACCCCGAAATCTGCTAGCCTCAGAGGAAGCTCCCTCCATGACCGAGGTCTGTGGCTGAACATCAGGCTGAAGGGCAAACACAGACTGCTGAATCATCTGATCATGACCAATAACATATTCCATTAGTTGGATGCTTTCATCTCAAGGGCCTTGCAGCACGGTAAGTGCATGAGTGCATGTTTTACCTTCAGGGAATCAAACCTCTTTTCCTGAAAATTTAAAGGTGAAGGTAGTGCCACCCCATAATCTCACTGTTTCCTCTGCACACTAGTTCATCAAGTAATAATTCCATAAAATAATTTCCAATGAATGCGCAGCTAATACAGTTTTAGTTTGTTGTCAGTAACCTTTTTGTAAATATCACATTTTTCAGGGAAACAATCTCTCATTTTGGAGTTGTAACGTGCTTTTATTGCTATGTGTTATTTGTTGTTATATAAAGCACTCCGTGTCAAGTTTAATTAAGGCCACTTATAAATAACTTTGTCTTGCAGTCTTCAGCTGGAGTTAGAAAGTGAGTGAGAATGAATTTACCAGTGCCCAGGGCAGTTCATGGGCTTAAGTGCAAAGATGTCATCTTCCACAGGGAAGGAGAACATGTTCTCGCTGTAGTGTTGCCAGTGGCCTGACGTCTCCCACAGCTTGCTGTTGTAGATGTTGGGGGAGGCTACTTCCTGAAAGCCTCTTCTCCAATACTCCTCCTAAAGAACAAGAGGACAGACAACGTTGCTGACGTTACTCACCTGTTAAGACAGCAAAGATGAATTGAGCTGTAACTGAGCTTGGTGAAGTAAGCAGGCCTGTGTCCCTGGACCAGTTGGGTAAATTTGAGTGGACAAAGAGAGTGTGAAGTGCTCTCATCCTTGAAGTGCCCCCACAGAAAAAAAAGACTTTTAATATGTATTATGCTTATGAAATAACATTAGGTTTAGAGATGGCTATGCTGGCTGTTCTTTACTGGAATGTGTGAGGTATTAATACAGCATTATTACTATGATGAACTATTTTATGTCTTGCACATAAGTATATATCTTTATGTATATCTTCATTTAATTTTGTCCAAATTTGTGTGAGTATGGTTAGATTTTTTTTATTTATTTTTTTTTTATATGTGGTGTTTGGTAAAATGCTGCAGTGAAGTGATAATGATCTTACACCCATCCTTTGCACAGTATGTGAGCTCCTCCTGGACTGGTACCATGCGTGGCAGCATGTCAGCATGTACTGTGAAACTCTTCACGTTGTCTGTGCGTCTCGGCAGCTATGTCAGAGCCACGTCCCTGTGCAGTCTCTGAACTTGTTGATTCAAGTTATTCTGATAGCTGATGTTTGCTCAAGACTCAACTTCAGTCCGCTCTGAACTCAAATCTTGTGTCCACCTCAGCCACTTCAGAACTTGATCTGTGAGTTAATCACCAAATGTGGAAACCTAAGTGCTTCTCAAATATTAGCTGTTAAGTGACAAAGTCCTATGCTGGGCCCAAAATTAGAGCTTAATACTGGGTGACCATTGAGTTTACATGCCGACTGTAACGCAGCTACTGGCAATGTTCAGGTTAAAGTCTTTCTTAAGCTCAGTTGTTGACATGAACTTTTAATACCTTTTGGGACATTCAGGTCTCTTCGTTACCTTGACTAAACCAGTGTACACAGTATTCCTGTCTGCATATTCTATCCTGTCAACAGTCTGTGAGCAAAAGATTATGAAGAGTTACCACCTACACACTCTGCCTCAGCAACTGTAGGCTACAAATGATGATTCAAAGCATAGTAGGAACGCTCACTGAGTTGACACCAAAATGTACAGATAACAGTGCACTGACTGCAGTTAGTGCAGATGGCAAAAAACAAGTTACTGTGGTATAAAAAAAAAGATGTTTCCATGCCACAGTAACCCATTTGACAGTAAGCCAGGCATCTCAGCTGGCTTTTTCATAATTACATCCACCAACAGAGTTAGATGGGGGTTGTGTTTTTGTCCTATTCCATTTGTCTATTTGTTTGTTGTTTGCGGGATATCCCAAAATGTTATGCACAGATTTGCATTAAACTTTGTGGAGAGGTTGATCACTGGGCAAGGACAAAATGATTCACGTTTAACACAGATTGGCCAAACTAGGGCGTGGCGGTAGGTGTGATAAACTTGTGGAGAATATTCAACATGTGGAACTGGCGTACCTTGACAATTGCAAGGTATTGGCACAGGTGCTCTTACTACTTAACTGGAATATGAGCTTATCCAGCCAATTCCAAACCAGTAATTACACTTACACGCCCTGGCCAAAAACAGCGACTTAGGGAGCAAGATGTCACCACTGTGGCCTACTGATGCGACTCAAAGTACATGAGAGAATGTTGTTTGACGGTGATGAATTACAGTGTTACACAGCTGTTTGGAAACTAAACAGCTGAGCATGCGGCATGTCAAATGGGCAAAAACAAAGTTCTTATGACTACACTCTGAATCATACGGATACACCCTACCACCAAAGAGACAGTCGAAGCACTAAGCAGGCTAGTCTGGAGCTGGAAGATTTCTAATTGTGGTGAACTATGGCAGCTCTGATCTGATGAGCTTTTAGACAGTAAAATGATGAGCAACAGGCAACATTCACCAAGGTGTTTCAAAAACATCTTTCACATCATTTGAGCTGCACTTACACATGTAAATAATGATGCTACTAGATGCAAAAATATGGATTTTCAGTCCCTGTGCAAATTGTAATGCTAATAGGTGGTGGTAATCATTTCTTTTTTTCTGGATAATGAAGAAGCAGGCCTTCCTTTGAAGGAGGGCCTAAAAAGAGTGCTGCATACAAGGGCTTCTGCTGTTTGTATTTGCATCTGTTTGTAACTACTGAGTCTATTTTTCCTTATTAAATAAGATGAAATTTGGCAGGGGTATTGTAAAAAGGCGTTTGGCACTGAGCCTCAACTCTTACTCTGATGAACTCTGTGAGGGTGTTGTAGATGTAAGCTCCGCTTGGCAGGAAGAAGCAGCTGCCAGGGCTGAGATCATGGAAGAAGAACAGCTCCTGATCCTGTGGAGCACAGCAGACCAGCAGAGAGACACTTTAATCACTTCACAGATACTCATTAACAGCAGGTACGACCAGTATGATAACGCTCCATACCTTGCAGGACGATATTCAGTCATCAAACACCATGCAATCTGTCAGTGAGTGAAAGCCAAAGACGGCTGAATGGACTCCATGATTCGACTTCACTGTTCCTGAGCAGTAAAATCTATTTGTACAATACAAACCTATCATCTTTACATAAAACTACTGTATATATCTATAAATATCTACTCATCCATCCATTTCATCTGTTTACGAATGGAAAGGTCTGCTGGGATCATGCCACACAGCACCATCTTTAAAACAACATGGCCCTTTCGTCACCTTCCTCCCACAGGATTTTACAGCAAAATCTTGGCAATCAGGTTTAAGATGGAGTTGTGTTGTAATCAGGGCTAAATGTGGTGTTGCCGTCTCGCTTAGTGGGAAACCAGCTGGGGTGCAAAAATGACTCACTGATGCCACAAATGTAGCAATTACAAAAAAAAAAAAGAAAGAAAACACAGTGCCCTCAACTGGTTCAAACCAGCAATATACACTGCTCAGTACAAACAACCATATTTCCATGTCAAAAGTTGTTCAAATAGGCCATAAAAGTCAATATGTCACCCACTCTGCTCCCCCCCACTGTGCTTTAGGCTTTGTTGAGTCAAGATAAATAGGTTTGGCCTCACAGCCTGTTTATTATTGGACTTCCTGTCGGAGTACTGGTGACAGAAAATATGACTTTGCTCTAACAAAGTAACTTCGACTGCATTTTGGCTTTGCACTACACAGTCTGTCTGTGGCACTTAGGGTTGAGCTCTGTTATTCAGCTCTGTTAAGGAACTGGTTCCAAGTTAGTAAAGTACCTGGATTTAATCCCCAACAAATCCTATTATTGATTCCCTCAGCCTGCAACTGATATCATACATTTGTATCCCCAGTTTTACTTGTATTCCCATTTGTCAACATCAAAACTAAATGAGAATGTGACAATATACTGAAATATGATATGTGTTGTATAGTCCTGTCAGCTAAAGAGGAAGTAATGATTAAGGCTCTAGCAGCATAGTATCACATGAAAGCCGAGTGCTGTTCTGATGAAATATTCTTTGGCCTTTTTTCCTCTAAACAACATGGTCTTCTCATCACCTCCCTCCCACTAGATTTTACAGCAACATCTTCACAATCAGGTTTAAGATGGAGTTGTGTTGTAATCAAGGCTCAATCTGCTGCTGCTGCCGTCTCTTTCAGTAAGAAACCAGCTTGGGTGCAAAAGGATAAATATGGGATTCAAGAGTTTATATTCAATGAACTGATGTTATACTGGATTCAGATTCAGTGAACTGCTTTCAAACCTTAACTATCATGGGATTGCCTAGTTAAATAACATAAAAAAACAAACAAACATATTTCTAATTTCATCTTGGGTTTCAGTTTCCAGTGTCAAAGCTGAGCGAGCTTGGTGGGCTTGAACAAAACACAGCGAGCAGCAGCAACTCACCTTGCCAATCTTGCGATGGTCTCTGTTCTTGGCCTCCTCTTGGAAACGTTCCCACTCCTTCAGCATCTTGGAGTCTGGGAAGGAAATCCCGTAGATCCTCTGCAGTGTCTCCATGTCGGAGCGCCCCTCCCAGTAGGTGGAGGAGTTCTGATGGCACAGGTGGAGAGAAGAGTGAAATATTTGACTCAAACTTACCTTTCATTCAGGTTGGTGTAAGTAGAAAATTATTCTAATCAAAAATGATGGTAGCTTGTTGGCGGTATTTCATTGGAACTGAAGTCAACTGAAATTAGCCTACTTTATATTAGGGTGCATTTTGATAACGCTATTCATATTTTGTGGTGTTCATAAGTTGCACCCTAAAAATGCAAGACTGTAAGCTTTTGGCCTGGACACAGCAAATAATGTGCTTATGAAGCCGAAGTTTGGGGCTGGGTCTTTAATCATCAACAGATGAAGTACCCGTTACAGTAGAAACATCCGGGCAAGGCAATATTGTACGGTGACCTTGAGTGTTTAGAAAGGCGCCTATAAATAAAATGGATTATTATTATAATCATTTTAATTTAGGGATTAGGGATTCACTTTGATTCACTTTGACAAACTGGACACACACACCGGGTAAAAGTTCCAGTACATATCCATTTTGGAAAAGAGTAATTTCTGATTCACATCAGAGATCAGCATCAACACAATAAAAGTGATCCTGATTTATAGTGTCATATTTCTTTATCATTTAGCCAGTGAAATGATTCACATACGAAAAAGACCATTAGTTTCAGAATGTCATTATGCTGAAATCTCTTGTTCAGTATTAAAAACAACTGATATACTGAAGTAGTAAGTATAGAAAAAAAAGATCAGATTGCCCCCTGAGGGTAGTACTGTTTTATCTGTCAAAGATATTAAGTAGTTATGTCTTTTTCACGTACCTTATAAATCTTCATGGCCTTGATCTTGCCTGTATGCCTGACATGGGGGCCTCTGCACAGGTCAATCAAGGGCCCACATCTAAAAAAGTAAAGAATTACAAAATTACATCAAGTAGTTTTAAAAGGTATGTGCAAAAATTGTGTTTTGTAAATAACAATTAAATCCTGGGAAGAAGACAAAAAAACACACCTGCTTGGAATTAAATGATGCATTGCTAACTTACCTGTAGACTGTGGTAGTGGGGGTGGAGACTTTCTCATTCAGAATGCGGCACTTAAATTTGTTGTACTGAAAGATACAAGCAATGTGCAATTCAGAGTAATTCAACAGTATTCTGGCTGGAAAGAAAATTCCCCACATTGTGCACTACTGTTAGGACAGGATTTCTTTAAAAAAAAAGCCTTGTTTTTTTCCCCTCAAAGAGACCTTAATTTGTTGCCTGGATTTCAAGATTTTGGTGTGTTTTGTGCCAAATTTCACACATGCCACATAATACTGGCTTGGCAGTTAGATTTTAGAAGTGAAACCGTTTGTCACTGATGAGATGGTAAATTGTCAAGATATTCACTGTGTGTGTGTCTATCTATCTATCTATCTATCTATCTATCTATCTATAACACCTACAGTGCATTGACTTAAATTAAAAGCCTTTTCTACGCGTATCAACAATGTGTCGTTTCATAGTTAAAAACACAGTTGGTTTCTTGCCTCATAATTCATTTTCTTTTCTTTTTTTTTTAAATTTCTTAAGAGGGTTCAAAACTGTCCTCCATTGATGAAGTGGAACAATTTCACTTCCACACTGTAAACTAGACAGTCTCAATGAATGAATGAAGAATATTTGCCACCATAGTGAAAACCATAATATGTGAAACCATGGTGGATTGATAACTACATAAAAATACTAGTTATAAGATGTAACAGTCGTCCCTCACCATAATTTTTGCCTCAAACGTCAAACATTTCAAAACCTAGCATTGTTCTCCAGACAAGTGCGGGAGCCCTTTCTCTCACCTTAAACATCTCCAGCAGTGTCTCCTTGCGGACCTCCAGCCTCTCAAAAGGCTGTTTGTCCTTTATCACAGCTTTACACAGGGTCTCCAGTTCCCCAAACTCAGTGCTGGACACACCCCTGGAATCACATCAGATACACTCACCTCAGTTCAGATTTTATTGCCGGTGCTCCTGTTATTCCAAACCTCTTCCTCCACCAAACAACACTACAGGGGCCCTGCCATGTAGCAATAAACTGAGCAGTTTAAGTTTAATTTAAATAAGCACTGCCTCAACAGTGGACTCTCACAGTTCACAAGAGGGTTTTTAGTCATTTTCTGTGAGGTATGTATGCTTGTCAATAGGTAAGATAGCAAAATGACAGAATTTGATATAAAGTATGATGTGGCATTCCCTCTCATACAAAGATTGAACAGCACCTGTCACGGCCACTACAACACCTGGGGCTTTGTTGATGCACATCCATCGTATCAAACACAATGACATTACACTATATTCCTAGGACTCCATGTACAGAGCTAAGCAGAGAAGACAACTGTAGTGATTGCACTTGCTCACTTCTGTCCATCCAGGTACATGTCGTAGTAGAAGCCGTTCTCTATGGGTGGTCCGTAACACAGACAGCCTCCATAATAGTTCTCCATCGCCTCCCCCAGGATGTGAGCACTTGAATGCCAGTATACCTGAAACAAGATGAAAATGTTTTGATATATCATAGAGGAGTAGTTTGGTCAAATGATACAAATAGTGCATTATATCTGCTGTTTGGATAATGTGGATTGAACCCTTATTTTCTTTAATATTATTCCTTGGATAATAGTGTGCACTGAAGGTCAGTCCACAGATTTTAGATGGTAACCCAAAGCATCGCTAATGAGGCTGTCTGACATGCATTTTCCTCTGGTAAATAGCCACTATCGATTTGGATAATGCAGTATTTAATAAAGTCAGGGTTTTTTTTGGATTATTGATCGAAGCTTCCTCATACTCACAGCCTGAGCATCATCATTGTCAAAGCGTAGGATTTCCAGACAGCAGTCCTGCTCCAGGGGTCTGTCCAGGTCCCAGAGCTCCCCGCTCACCCGAGAAATCACAGCATTGTCCGCCAGGCCCTGGCTGGAGTATCAAGCACACACCATTTCATGAACCAAAACAATTATTCTCTATTTTGGTGACTTGGTGACCTTCTCTCTATTGCCACCAGCGGTCCAAAATATAAATATGACAGTGGAATATCTCAAAATTGATTTGCTGGATCACCATGAAATTTGGTCACAATATTCATGTTTCCTGGAGCATGAAATCTGCCAAGTCTGATAAACCTATGACTTTGCCTCTAGCACCACCCACAGGGCATCTACATTAGAAATAACACGCTTGTTGATCTTTATTTTTCTAACTTGGTTTCCTGTTACTGAAGTGTTTTTAATCCCCAAATTGTGCACCATGCCGTCCCATTAAAGCAATATCCTCTGAACTGATTTGAAATTGTGACCAGCTGAGTAAAAGATAAATGAAAAGAAATGATCTAACAAAGAACTTTAGTTGACTCTGCTGTACTGGAGATGACAGTTTGTGATATTCATGTCATTCCATTTCACGTTATTTTCTGATTTTCTAATGTACCCATTTTCCCTCAACCTCTCTCACCTAGTTTCCTGTTTCCCAGAATGCCTTTTGACAACCTCAAGAGAACAGTGGGCAACAGCTTATCTTGTGGCTGCATTGCATTCGCATCTTTTCAGGCTACAGTCAGCGGCGAAATTAATTTCTCTGCCTTTTCTATGAAGGATTTCTCCCTGCATGGTTATTGAATGTCGATGCAAGTTTAGAAAATTTAGGAAGAAAGTCTTGCTCTTTGTTTTTGGGAGACCAGGGGCAAACCCTACCTTTGTTTTAGGTAGCTGAAAACTTTAAAGCTATCGCACCCCATTGTGACTGCTGGCAGTATCTCAATGTGGAGTGACGTCTACGTTTGGCCATTTATCTATGTAACTAATTGAACCGCCAAACCATAAAATAGTCCCAGGAATGCAAATTACATCAGCAACTGCTTCTTGTTTAACAGTATTCCTGAGTTTTAGGGTGACTTTTTCCTTTAATGGTGATTACTTGCTCTGCAAAGCTCCCACAATATAACCAATGTAACGTGTGTTTCCTGTGCAGGTGACTCACCTGATGCCACAGGCCAGCTGGTACGGGGTGGTGACCCAGGCTGTCCCCTCCACCTTACGCCCATCTGGAAGCTCCACAGTGATGGGCTTGTTCTCTGCAGCTCTCCTGGCCTGCAGGGCATCACTCTCCTTCTTCAGCTGCTCATAGAGGCTGAGGCGCCCTACGATGTATGTAGGCGAGGGCTTCAACGGAGGAGACAAATAGGCGATGAGAGCCAAGAAATCAGCTACACATTACGAATGGCATTTGGGAAAATCCCAGCACTAGCGGAAACATGCATGATGTTATATTTTGCTAATCATCAAATTGTTTAAAAATTTCAATTTCAGTGTCTGGTGAAAGGCAGGAGCAACAGAGAGATATTTATGCTGCCATCGCTGAATAAGACAGCAAACTAATGGATTAATTCTTTAAAAGCCATGGATACAAAAGTCCATCCAGAGTATCTTAATGTGTCTTTGGCTTTGTTTGCAAGTTGTTACATTTGACAAGGTGATTTCAATACTAGAAAAACTGAAAATAAATCCACTACTGGCACTGGTTAACATGACTGGGGATGAAAAAGAGCTGGAAAACATTAATTTGGAATTAAATATGAATGGAAGTTAAATGTGATAAATTGATATCCTGAAAATAGTCATTGGTGAACAGGGAAGGAGAGGGACTTTGAGGTGCTTCTCATTCAATCACCTGTTTGACAAATCCATCTCCTGGTGCCTTATCCTGCTTCTTCTCCTTCCTGTTCTTGTCAACTGGCTTGGCATCAGAGGCTGCCTCCTGTAGTGATCACAGAGGACCAACCATACAGTCGGTTATCTGATGTCATCTCAGTAATTAGCATGATCATAATTCCCATTGTGCTCACCTTAGGAACATCTATTAATATTCTCCTTACAGTCAATGCCACAGATCGGTATTCAAACCATGCACATGCAGTGACACTGAGTGGTCAGCTATTTCTGGAAATGGGAGTATTGTCTGTCATTTGGCACAAGTGGGCAAGGGCCCGGCACTACTGACGGTGCACTATTACTGCTGCTACTTTCCATCATGACACCAACACAAGCCAGAACTAGGGAAAGCTTTACCTCTCCGGTTTTTGCTCCCACCTTGTTGTCTGCTCGGTTGTTTGGTCGACGCTGGTCGCTGGTGTTGTTGGCCGGGGCTTTGTCAGGCTTAGCCGCTGGCTGTGTCTTGCCCCGAGCCTTCTCCAGCTCCAGCTCCGCCTGCAGACCCCGGCGGAGGTGCAGCAGCCGGTACCTGAGCTTCTCATTCTCGGTGCGCAGGCTCTCCAGCTCCGGGGAGATGGACAGCGCGCAGCTGGGGATCTGACCCCCGTTCAGTCCGTCACGGAGGCTGGAGATTTCCCTGGTCAGGAGATGAATCTGCTCCTCCTGGGCCGCCAAACGTGCAGCCAAGCAGTCCGCCATCTTTAAATGACCACGAGTGTTAAGCTAACCGGCATTTACTAATAGCACTTCCGGTCAGTGATTCTTTTTCATAAAACACTTTATTGACAAATCCGCAATAAAAAAAAATGCGTTTAGCATCTTTTTTTTTTTTTTTTTTTTTTTTTATTAAACGCTTCATAAAGTGCAACCAATTGAAAGTAAAACATGTGTTAAGAAATTTAAACACAAATCCATAAGCATTAACTCAATTATAGGCACTGTCACTGTGGGGTATCAACCGCTACTGACAAATTCATAGCATATAGAAATAACACTTCCTGTTTTCAAAATAACAGCCCAAGTAAAGAACACGAGTCGCAAATTTGAGTACTACCAAAGCACAAAGTAAAAATTAAGACTGTAATGTATTCCTGACAAGGCATTATTATTATTATTTGGTCAATATGGTAAAAAGCATCAGACCACCAAGGTCATCAAGCAATCATATTAGGAGGAAAATACTTGCTCCGAGTGCTTCTTTTGTGTATTTTTTGTTTGTTTGTTTGTTTGTTTTTAGATATAGACCTATTTCCAAGTGGATTTTCGCTCTCCAGCATGATACTGAAACACAAGATTGCGTCACGAATGATGTGTGATGTATGACACGTGTATGACTCTCCACAGCTACACCCAGACACAGTCATACAATAATTTTTTTATAATCTTTTTTTTTATTTTTTACTTTGAAAGCGGACAGACATGCCTTGCTTTTTTCTCATGGACATACAGACATTCATCTGGTGGACATGGAATCGATATTCTTGTACTTTAAATATTTTTATAAGTATATAATCCAACTGTCTCTCTCTAGTGCATCCCAATGACGACAGCCAAATTTGCAGTACCGGTGAGCAACGCTGGGAGGCAGTATAATAATTTGCCGCAGTTTTAACGTCAGTTGATCGATGGCAGCATGGAGCTTCCTCGGTGTGTGGTAGCGATGTAAACAATCACTTTATTGCTGTCCTCTGGGGATAATAAACAACAGGTGAGTGTTGAGCCGCTTGCACATTAATACCGAATCACCTTTAGGACGTGCGGATCAATTTACAATCCGCTTTATCGCTGACGGTCGGCCCTCATCTACAGAAACCTTAACTTAAACACTGAGTCCTGCCCACACATATTGCTAACACTGCCAACAACTTTAAGCACCGCTTTACCAACACATAAATCGACGTTAGCCTCCGTAACCCTCCGATATGGGCGTCATTTACTGTGTGGAGGAGACTTCACGCCAAAGTCCAGCCAGTAAAATGGCTGTTTTGCTTGTCCACAGAGGCGTAGATATTGCAACGTTAGAAGACGGTTTAGGAGCCACTCCTCGCCTTACATTTGTTTTTGATAACACATTGCATTTGTTGACGCTTAATAAACTGTGACTCATGCACACCTTCCAGCCCGGGCCGTCCTGCTAAAGGGAGATTTGATGGTGTCAGCATGGCTTCCAGCTTCGCCCCCCCGAAACTGGCTGACTACATCCTCACAGAGCGCCTGGGCAGTGGCACTTATGCTACAGTCTACAAAGCCTACAGCAAGGCAAGTGTCGTCTGTCTTAACATCACGACCCTAATGTAAAGTGACTTTGACATGCCCGTAACATTCCTGTTGTGAGGGTTTTCTGTGGCCTTAATCTTACTGAGTAGAGCTAACCCCATAGTACTTTCTTATGGGAGCCTTGTTTATTATCTATCATAATAAACCATTCTGAACTGGCTGTCTCTGTGGGTAATGCACATGTATAAACAGCAGACACTAATTTTATAGACACATCCAGGTTTTTGTTGCAAGAAGTGAAAGCAAAAGTTGAAGTGTGGTCCGTGCCTGTGTCCCTGCAGGGGGACAGTCGAGAGGTGGTGGCAGTGAAGGTGGTTGGGAAGAAGAGCCTGAACAAGGCGTCTATGGAGAACTTGCTCACAGAGATTGAAATCCTCAAGGCTGTGCGTCACCCTCACATCGTCCAGCTAAAGGACTTCCAGGTAAGCACATGTTTTGCTTTTAGACTTGACGTGTCTTATATCAAGGATGTGATTAAAAACTCACACTCACACACAAATACATTGCTCCAGTACACAGGATCTGATATAACAATGCCTTCTGGTATACACTAGGGTCATTTCCTACTTTGAAAATTAGCTTGGCTATTATTGGCAGAGGGTGGATCAGAGTAGGTGTACTGCAGGGCCACATGTCCAGAAGGCTCAATAAAACAATAAAACCCCATGAGCGATTAACAGGAGTGGTGTGCTCAAACAAAAATGAAACCATTGAAGTATGCTTTTTATCCTTCATATCAGATCATTCTGTGATTCTCTGAAGTCTTCTCCTTTTCTCTCTTTAACCAGTGGGATGCTGAGAACATCTATCTGATCCTGGAGTGGTGCTCTGGTGGTGATCTCTCCCGTTTCATCCGCAGTCGCAGGATCTTACCTGAGAGGGTGGCCCGATGCTTTCTGCAGCAGATTGGTGAGGCAAACCCAGACCTTGATTAAAGCCTATTTGCAAATAAATGTTCTAGTTTGTTTTGACCCATCTATTATCTCAAGTGTAAATAAATACGCAAAATAATTTGCAAATTATTGTTTTAGCCAGGTCTGGTCATAATTCAGCATGGCTGAAACTGCCTGTACAACAACACAGAGTTCCAGCCAAGCAGAGTGCTGATAATTCCCGTAAAGAGGAACTGTGCATTAGTAGTTGTTGACCAGGAGGGCATTGATGCTGTTTACTCCTGTTTGTTTGGATTTTTCTAAATACATATTGATACTACTTTGTAGAACACATTTAAGTCATGCATTGGTCACTGTTTTGTACAGTCATAACAAACAAGAGCACGTTCCTTTATAACTGCATTTATGACTTCAGTGATGCATTAGGTACAGGGTGCAATCACACATTCACACATTTACATTAAGAATACCCCATTGGGAGTTATTGCTATAACACACCACATTATTATAATTTACACCCCATGCATTTGCCACTTGAGTAGTGTTTTTTTCATGTGATGGATCAGTTAAAACAAAACTTAACTTTCATAGTCACTTTGCAGCAATGCACTGAGGGATTATAGTTCACCGCAGGCTGAGGGCATGTGCTGAGTGCCAGAGTTCCTTCTGGTGGAAAAGTGACCACAAATAACTAAGTTAACAGAGGGACAGGTGCTTGCATGCAGCTGGTATTAAAAATAGCCAACGTACACAGGATGTGCACCTCCAGCACCTGCAGCTGATTCACAAAAAACACTACATCAGCGTGGGATATAGGTCAATGACTTCTTTGCTTACTGTGTGTGAGGTTTTTCTTATGTGCTAAGGGGGTTTTGTGCTCATTTCTTCCGTGTGCACCTGTAAATCAGCTGGAGAAAGCAGTTGAGCTCAATAGAATTAATATCCTCTGTCCCTTTTGCTTTACTTGTGATTGGTAGCTGGGCTGTCTATCATCAGGCTGGTCACAGGACTAGGGTTTGAAACCTGAAAGAGAATTCACTCCCCCTGAGAGGAAATTATTGTCAGTCCACCACAGCTCTGGAAAATATGTGGAAAATACATTTGATCATTTTTGGTGATTCAACACAGGCTTGTGCTCTGTCCATGCTGTAAGACTGCATGTGGCTGGCTGACTCTTGTTATTTCCTGTCACCATTATTGTTACCTCAGCTGAGGTGATTGCTGATTGCCATTTTTGTGTTTGTCTCATTGTGTTTGTGTATTTGTGCGTGTGCAAACAGCCTGTGCCCTCCAGTTCCTTCATGAGCGAAACATTTCACACCTGGACCTGAAACCGCAGAATATTCTGCTCAGTGGCTCTGTCCTCAAACTAGCAGGTGAACTCATGCCGACTAACACACAAACACACACGCACATTAGCATATAGTTGAGATCATCTAAGCAATGTGCCAGATACCAGAACAATTGAATCACTGCCACACTAATGTGCTCGTACATGTGCAGGGCAAAACTGTTTTGTCTGCCATTTTGGGTTAATGTCCTGCATTCACAGTATAAAAAGGGTTTTCAAACTGCTCTGATACATCTGGCTTCAAACAGCCCTCCATTTTCTCCTTTTCAATCAGAGCACGTGAAATTCTGTTTAATGTTTTGCTCATGTGCGCTCTGCTTTATTCAGTATAAACAGGTCTTGTACAGCTCAGTTGGTAGAGTCAGTTCATTTCTATAATTCTATTCCTGCTGTGACCTTTCACAGTATTTTAAGTGATATTTACACTCTGATTTGCTCTCAGACTTTGGCTTTGCCCAGTATATGTCGCCATGGGACGAGCAGAGCGTCCTGAGAGGCTCTCCTCTCTACATGGCCCCTGAGATGGTCTGTCGACGGCAGTATGATTCCAGGGTGGACCTTTGGTCTGTGGGAGTTATTCTCTATGGTGAGTCCTTTTTTTGTGGGGGATGCTTTTTTGCCCTTTCTGTTCTCAATTGAAATGAGTATTTTACCACAGTTTATGATTCCTTACAGTGAAAACCCATCAAGTTGGCACTCAGCTGGGTAAATTATTTATGTATTAAACTTGCATTATATTTTCAGACTACAAAAACATTTTCTCTCACACAGTCTGGTGTAACTGTCCAGTGCCATATAGTTCCCAATTTGCATCACACCCAGTCCACATAATTTCACTGGGCCATTTAACATCCATTTAACTGGCATTTTCAGCAGTAAAAGACTAAAGCATAGCTGAACTCACTGGCTTGAAACAGGCCACTCATCAGTTCAGAACCTGAATTATACCGGCAATTTTAGACTGGCTGGCTATTAGCATCGATCAGGGTGGACTGAATAGATGACAGATATGTATAATCATAATGTATTTGTACTAATGTACTTGTTTCTTTTAGCTTCTCTGACTCTATAACCACTAAAAACATTTTAAAACATAAGCATTTGGCATGAACTATATTCAGCCCTTAACTAGAAACTCTTGTAAAGGTCTTGTAGCTGATTGATGGGTAATCTGTAAACAGTGCAGATTATCCTGTAAGAGAAAACTACCCCACACTGTTTGTATGCATTGTAGAAGCTCTATTTGGGCGAGCACCGTTTGCCTCAAGATCCTACGCTGAACTGGAGGAGAAGATCCGCAGCAACAAACCCATTGAGGTGAGATTTGCCAAATAGCTAGTTCCTTTTTCAGCGGACATGCTGGACTGAGACAGTCGGCCGTCCCGCTGAAACATGTGAATGACTCACTGATGCTCTAAAACAGGGGTGAAGGACTCATATTGGAAAGTGGGCCGCATTCGTTCAAATAAGACCTTGCCAAGGCTGGATTATTTTTTGCTAGCATCAATATGAGTCGACACATGGATATTTTAGGCTGCTTTCTGATTTATGACTTTAAATCAGTCAGTTTGTAGCCCACAAATCAATGAGAAATGGCTTGCAGGCACATGAAAATAACACCTGATGTAGAATTACATAAAGCAAAAGAGAGAAATGCAACAAATATGTGGCATATTGGTTTGCCATATACCTCCCAGAGGAAACACAGCTCTTTTCATCGTTCTTAAAAAAAATGTACTTTCCATGTCCTCCTCTCACTTTTTTGAAAGCACGTTTGTTAAACTAACATAACACAGCAATAGTCAGTACAGCAACAAGCCTTGTATAAATCACATAAATCACATTTCTTATTACACGTACTTGATAATAATTGGATGCATATATTTCAATTACCAAAAATAGTATTTTGATTTTAAAATATGTTTGTTTGTTTTTTTCCCCTTTTCCTCGAAAATATCTTGGGGGCTAGATGAGATGTACTCATGGGTCAGATATCGCTGACAAAACAACGCTTTATTTTATTGTTTAGGTCCTGTAGAGCAAAATTTTAACACCGTCAATGTGGGAACCTTTGTTAAAAATGTCTGAACTCATGCCACTGTCAGGTGGTTTAGTTAGAAACATCCACCAAATGACAGATATTGTTTTGGGAAGTGCTAGATGTCAGTTTTTCACAGTAACCCTGCACTGTGTTTAGGGGAATTACAGTTTGCACAATTCAAGCTTCACAGATTCCTTACAGACCTGTGCAGTCGTATTCCAGGCAGTACATTAAAATTCAGTGAAGAACCAGCCTGCTCAATGTTAGTTTGCAGGATATTGATATTCCAGGAAGTAGCTTTGAGATTTGCAAACTGTAGTGACTAGGTCCATGCATGATTTAAGTATTTTTTTCAGTGACTGTGTCAGTTTAAACAACACTGTGCCAGTGCCAACACTTTGGTGTTAACAGATAGTTTGGAAGTTTGCGTGGTTTCCAAACATGCATACCCTCCTCCTCACCCTTTTGTAGTTGTTCAGAAATAAAATAGACATTTTTATCTTTTGCCTTGTAACAAGCAAGTTGTCTCTATCCTCAAACTGAACAAAAGTAGACCAAAACACTTCAAATAAAATAGAACAAAATACATCGGATCTGCTTCATGAGTTGAGCACCAATAAAAGACCAATTAGAGCATTTTCTCACTGTGATTAGGTGTGTTATCATAAAACCACTAGATGGCAAACTTTCACAGTATAACTGTAGTCGCCTAATTTCCACTTATGTGAGGAAACATACAACTGAAGTGCTCAGCTGAAAACAAACCCCCGTCCAGTGACGTCCCCACCATGAAAAGATTGTTCAAAGACCCCATGAAGTGGCATCTTACACCTTTGGTTTTATGTATCCTCTGCTATAACAAGATGTTGGGAGGGATTATTCAAACATGTAAATGAATGGGATGTCAGGGAGAAAAGCATAATGCACACACAGTAAATCTGTCATGCATCTGCACTCTGATTACCTTGCTGCATACCCCTTCCAAAATAGTCATATGATCAAAGCACATGGGTGTTTAGGACTCATATATTAGCATGTAAAATTTTCACTTTGAAAAAGAGACATTTTCACCTGTGAACTGTCTCTTTGTAGGTGAAGTTAAGTTCCCACCTGTGAAACAAACATTGTCATAGGTTATGGCAGTTAAAAGTTTGAGTTGAAAATATTCATATGTGGAAAAAAACATCTAAAAACCTGAAATTTTCCCCTCTGAAGTAAAAACTCTGAAAGAAAATGTTATTTTGGAATGCAGCATGAAATTCTACATGCCGTTTATAAAAAGCACGTGCATTTTGACATCACATGCAGCTTTTCACATGTGACTTTTTCATAAGGGACATGAACGTGCGCATTCTGGTGGTTCATGTATGGTGAAGATAATTGTACATCACTTTAAAAAATGGAACGTTTAGAGAAAAGCTTGAAATTTTGAATGGGGTGGTGAGGAGCCATTTATGGTAAAGAAATGAGCTTCTTGTATTGTCATTTAGCTGTCCTGCCTCATCACACAGTGCAAAGCAATCACTTCATTACTGGCTTTGATGTCCTTTTTGCTTTTGACGAAGGGAGAGCTGTTGTTGGCATTTGCATGTTGCACTAGAAACTTTGTGACAGACTGTCCATTACCTAGGGATTTGCGTGCAAGTTATGAGGTCATGTTTTGACAAAAAGTACTAATGTCAAAGTCCAAGGTCCTTGGAAACAGCCTGTCATCCCCTTCCCAATGGATTTAGCGCAGTATTATAAGGTCATGTTTTGTGTATCAGCTCCCTCCAGGGGCCAGGGTATCCAGGGACTGCAGGGACCTTCTGTTGCGGCTGCTGGAGAGAAATCCAGATGCCCGGCTCACCTTCACACAGTTCTTTTCCCACCCCTTTGTTGATCTGGAGCACATGCCGAGTGCAGAGAGCCTGGGGAAAGCGGTAAGTGATGTAAAGCTGTTTCACAGCAGTGTGGCAAGGATTTCTGTATGAAAACTACACACACCGAGCCCAGCATCAAATTTTCACGTTTTAGTGTTCCAATTAGGTACCAAACTTAACAAAGGATTCGCCCGGCCCCACTCTCTGCTCCCTGAATGTCAGGCAGACTGACACACAGTCTGCACACACTGCTGCCAGCAGCCACACACAGTCAACTAATGACTTAAAGGCACATTTTAGAGTCACATGTAAACAAAACTGAGAACGAAAAACGGAATTGGGGAGCAGAAATTGATTAAGAAAGGAAGGTGCGATGCAGCAAACTAACTAATATGTTCAAAGGAGCCGTAAAGTGACGAGACAAGACTAATAAATTACAGGCACCTACCAACATGCCACTCTAGAAAATACTTTAAGAAAGCCCACCTGGATGAATGGATGAGATTTTGCTGGCCCTTTCCAGTGACTGTATTTGAAAATGTGACATCACAGAAAGCTAAAGATTTCATTGGTCAAAGCATGTATTTTTTTCAGAGGGAATTCCGCATAAGGCAACATGAATCTGGAGTTTTTTTCTTGCCACCTGAAAGCTGCAGTCTGGTGCAGTAGCCTCCATTACAGCTCATGAAATCATAAATGAAATTATTTTATTATTATTTTTGGTTTTATTTTTAATTAAATGACAAAAACAGCTTCAAAGGAATACTCTCAATGTTTTGGGCTAAATACCCTTTTTCCAACTTACCCAGTCTGAGACAAGATGTTTGATACCATTTTCACCTCTGTAAATCCAGTGGTTCAGTTCCTATGGGTAGCATTTTACGTTAGCTTAGCATAAAGACTTGATGTCTATGGGAGTCGTAAGCCTAGCTCTGTCAAAGAGAAAGAAATGACCTTAGAGCAACTCCCACGCTGTCTTATTTACACAGTGTATCATGTGTATTTGAAATACATGTCCTGGAATTTTTAAAAAACGAGTTGCTTTAGGAGAAGTTAGTGAAAATGAAATTGAACATTTTGTCTCAGTCTGGGTAAGTCAGAAAAGGGGTGTTTTACCGAAAAGGTTGGAGTGTTACTCGTTTGTGTGTACTCTGTGTGTATGTCCGTGTGTGCGTGATGGAGCATTTGCACACACGTGCTTGCAGGTTTGTGTGCATGCCTCGCCCACAAGTGCATTCACGCATGAGTGCACTGCATGCATGCATAAGTGATAGGGAGTCACAGTAGTTAGTATTCACTGATGCCAGTTCCTGTTTCCTCTCTGCAGAAGGAGCTGGTCCTTCAGGCTGTTCAGAAAGACCAGGAGGGGCAGAGGCACGCCGCACTGTCCCTTTACTGCAGCGCCCTGGAGCACTTTGTCCCCGCCATTCACTGTAAGAGCAACAACCACGCTCATTTTCTCTCATTGGCTAAGCCCCTCAACAATGCACTGCCTTTGTTCCACCACAATAAACTGACAAAGTAAACTCACTGAACATAAAACCAAAATATCTCCTCTCTGCGCCCTTCCCAGACGAGACAGACCGTCTACGCAAAGACGCCCTCAGGCAAAAGGTAGGCCTAAAAACACTCCCGCCATTCACATTTGGATTACTTTCTTTTTCTTTTTTTTTCAATTGGTCTTTTTTACACTCCAGTGGCTTTCACTTGGAATGAATCCTCCTCTATGAAAACCATATGGTGTGGATGGAGAGCATATGGCATGGTTGATGTGATTAAGTTGAGTCAATGTGAAAGAACTTCCCGCAGGTCAGCCAGTATGTGTCCAGAGCCGAGGAGCTAAAAGCCCTGGTGGCCTCAGACAACAGACTGAGCTTTGAGGAGGCTCGGACCGCCAGGGACGTCCTGCGAGGTAACAAACACAACTCAGTGCAAAAAGCCACCATATGTAGGCATTAGCTCTGTTTGGATGGGAGTAGTATTACAGAACAGCCCGGGTAGTGTAATTCTGTCTATTGCATGTTAACGATATGATGAGTGATCTGCATTGGATGATTTTATTACAGTATTACTTCCTTAAATTACTGTGGAGGTGTATTGTTTCTAATTATGAAAAAAATATTGAGAATTTGCATCAAACACAGGCTGTAAGTCTGTTCTAGCCAAATTTAAAATTTAAAATTGTATTTTATGTGCATCATCCTGTAAAGATCTGGTCTAGGTTGAGACAGACAGAGCAGAGATACACTAGGCAACTGACTCTGATCATTTGTATTATATATTATGCCCTGTGTCACGCTTCAATTCCTGTTGATTGGTTGGTTACTTAAAAAGTTTCTTGCTTTATCTCAGCCCAGGGCATGTAATAAATGTTTCTGAAAAGAACAAGGGAGATGTTACGTAAATGCATCACCCAGATCAGGCCCCAGTAGTTGGTATCTAGTGACATCCATAGAGGCAGAGAGGGCTAAGGGCCTAAATTCAAAGTGGGCTACAGACCAAAAATAATCCCGCTGGATAGTAATCATCGTTTAAGTTCCTCATAATCAAAGTCTTTTTTTTACATGATACCAAATAGTGACCAAATATTGTCAGTGGGCGCCACTTTTCACTGCACTAATGTAGAGATCTGTCTCTAAAAGGATGGTAAATAGATGTCAGTAGATCGCTAGTAAAACTTATGCTATGAATACATAATAATACATCAAAAACCAAAGTACAAAGCCGTGCACACAAGGCATGCAAAGCTGTGCACGCCTTCCTTAGTACTGGTGAAAGAAGGAGATATCCAGTAGTCCGTATGAATTAGTCATGAAAAAATGTTAGTCTTTCTAAATTCTTGCATGTGAAGAAGAAGAAATAATGTGATTATTTATTGATCCCCAATGTCCAAGGACATTTGAGTAGGGTGGATGCTTGAACCTGGATCCTCTGGTTAAAGGGTGTTCTCTTGAGCTGCCAGACCACTGTGCCACCCTCAAATAAATATTATGAATTATTTAACAATCAACCTTAATACTGATTTCACAATTATTACATATTTTCCAGCGGCAAAGTAAACATGCATAGTAGAGAAAGACCTAACAATGTAATCAATCATCTAGACTAGTGCTGTTTCATACACATGTCTGGTAGAGATTAGTTTAGTCTGGTAAAGGTTTCCAAAAGTAACCATTGTTGTTTTCCTCCTACTTGCAGAAATGTCTCGAGACCAGCCACGGCTGCTGGCTGCCCTGGAGCTGGCCTCCACTGCCATAGCTAAGGTTAGACGGGGTTAGTGCTGATGCACAGAGAAAGGCAGGGCAAAGCTGGAAAAACAGAAAAAAAGCACAGCAGCAGGGCACACACTCGTCCCCCACTCCTAGACTCCCGGCCAGACCACATATTTTCAGATCACTGGTGAACCAAATCTAAAACATCTATTTTGCATTTTTGCTCGTCTGCCATGGCGTTTGTCGTGTAGACTGTTACATATTTAGCTCGGTCGGCTGTTTTCTGAGTTTATATTGGTAAGTGTTGATCAGCTTCATGCTGTTAACGGTCTTGTAGCCTTGCTGAAGAGTTAGATGAATCCTGAAAGCGCTTGGACAGCATGACTGGATCTATAGCAGCATGTATGGTAAGGTGTAAAGTAATGCTGTTCTCTTTCCATTCCAGGATGAGAGTGGATTCGATGATAATGATGCACTGGATTTGTATCAGCAGTGCTTGGGAGAACTACTGCTGGCGCTGGCAGGTAGACAAACTTCTTTTATTTTATACAATATAGCCTTTCTTTCATTTTTTTTTTCTTCATCTGGTTTTATTTTGCAGCAAAGACCACGCTTCATATTCAATTATTGCCTTTCATTCAAAGCTACCCAGCACAGCCACCGTCTTCTACCTTGCTAAAGGGCCTTCTACCTTGCTAAAGGGCAACTCAGCAGTGTTTATTTAGGGAGCAGGAGATTTAAACCAGTGGACGCCTGCAGCTCTAACCTTTGGGCTACTGCCAACATATAATCAACGCTTTGTTGCTTCTTGGGTCCCAATGGGTCAGGCCGGGCTCGGACAGATATTTAGAAATTATGTTCGGGTTTGGTGTTATTTCAGTGAAAAATGATGGACCTACTGTCTGTTGTGGGCAACTTCCTGTATTTTGCTGGAGTTTACGTGATGACACTGAAAGCAACATGTAGGCTATTTCAGGCGGAAAATTTAACCATGGTTAAATCAGTGGACAAGCAAAATCTCGGGCTCGGGTCAGGTTCGGACACAAAGACAAGAATGTCTGTCGGGTTCGGGTGGGGCTCGGTTACTGTGCCCTCAGGCTGGGGTTGGGTTCAGACAAAAATATGTGGCCCCATCCGCAGTCTAATACAGACAGGGATGTTGCGAATGAGAGACACTGAGCAACAGATACAGGGGAAAAAGGAAAACCCTGAGTAAGAAAAGCCGACAGAGAGACTTTGGAAGGGACACAAAGAGACTTGGAGAGAGATGAGAGATGAACATAGATTTTGGTGATGAGCAGAGAGAGACAAATGTAGGAAAAGTCTGTGAGAGATAGAAAGCACCATGGAGACAGAGATTTAAACAGAGGAAGTTTTGCAGAGAGAAAAAAGCTGGCAGAGATAGGGAGAGACAGTGAGAAAGAGTGAGAGAAATAGACTTAGACCTAGAAAGGGAGAGAGAGAGAGAGACTCCTGTAACTCCGCCTGTGGCCTGGCGTCCGTTAGGCCAGGCTGTGTCGTGAGCTCATCTGGGAGATCGTCCTAATGGAAGAGGTGGGATAGAGTGATCCAGATGTGGCTTTGAGCCGGGATGAGACCCGGTGCCAGCGCCCTGTGTGTGGTATGAGAGCCCGTCCATCTGGTTCCCATTGAGTCCACACACTTCATTTCTCTGTGTTATTATACACTGGAAACAAATAAAAACTATTATCTCCCATTTCCAAGCTCCAATCAGCGCAACCCGTCCCATGCAGTGTTTGACCAATAATGCTGATAGCTATATTTTTAGTCTGAACTCATGCCCGCATTCAGTATTTTGAAATTTGATCATTTTCACCAAAACAATTACAAATATCCAGAGTTCCTCTTACTCTTGGCATGGAAGAAAAGCCTCAAAAACAACATTTAGCCTGAAACAGCATTTAGACCACAATGGAACATAAAATTCTCCATTGAAACCTAGACTAATAAAATTCTTTCAGTTGGTTTAGCAGCTCTTAAAGTATGGCTGGATGGCATGGACAAAATCCGAAGTCATGAAATCAAATGTCACAATATCTTTGTTCGAATACACTGATGTCAGTATTGTAGGGATGACTGGAGCCAAACCTCATGATTTAGGCTTGCCTAGTAAGGCTTTAAAGGGAATTCGTTACAAAAACACATAATTGAACAATTAAAGCTGCAATAAGCAAAATTGCAGGGGGTCAATTTAAGTGAAGACCATTTAGAAAAAAAAAAAAAAGTGGAATGAGCATGAGTTTACATGGTTCAGACTTTTTTGTCTTGTTTTTTGTTTTGTTTTATGTTGTGTTGTTGTTTGAGTCTAAACATTTCATTTTTGCTATTTCAATCGCAGCTTTACATGAACCTCTAAAATGACCAAGGAAAATAATGTTTGGCTAAGATTTTTTATGCATGTATGTCAAAGACGGTGGAAGACTTTGACTTGTCAATATTCAGTTTAGGGTAAAAGGCCCATCAGTATTGGCCTGACACACCAGCAGACTGATAGACTGCTCTAAAAACTCATCCCACGCTATGCCAGCCTCTCCTCAGCGGTGTCAGAGTGCCCGGTTCTGTGGCACAGCGGACAGCATCGGAGGGATTGTAGGAGAAAACATTGGTCTTTTGTTTGGCCAGGGGTCTTTTGTTGCACAGCTTCCCAACATGCCTTGCTGATAGAGGACCTCCCCCATCCCTCCCCCTTCGCTCTCCGCTCCAGCATGACTGACTAATTGAGAAAATACTGTCCTACATTTGAGCATTTTTCCACCTTTGAGCCTGCAGTCTGCAAGCCAGTGAAAGGCAAACCAGTTGTGTAGATGACCTCTTCTTGTGCTCTTGTGCAAACACGATGATTACATTGATTAAGTAGTGGACTGATCCATCTGTCTCCTTCTCTCTCTCTCTTTCTCTCTCTCTCTCTCTCTCTCTCTCTCTCTCCCTCCCTCCCTCTCTCTCTCAACCGTCTCACTATTCTCTGTGTCTTTTCTCTGTCTTGGTGAGCCAGCTGAGCCACAGGGCCGCAGGAGAGAGCTGCTTCATAATGAGGTGAGTGGGAAAGGCACGGCTTCTGGTTGAGTGCTCGCTGGAGGAGCGTTTATGTTTTACCTTCGCTGAGCCTTTGGGCGCTCACCTCGCTCTGAGAGCGGAGTGGCCCCTCCTTCGTAACATCCAGGAGCCCCTTTGCTACAGTCACGTGAATGTTTTCCCAGAGCAAGACCTAACAACATCATCAGTCATCTAGAGTGCTATTTCATACACATAGATCACCATCCACTTTGTAATGGGATCCATCATCCCCCTCCCATTAGGCATGCTCAGACATAATAGACACAACCTGCATAGGAGATTTTATATTCTGTGGTTTTAATATGGCACCTCTTCTTCAAACACTATCACTCTGAAATATCTTGTGTATTTATTACATTTGTATGTAAGAGTATTTTTATTTATGTATCTATTTTTTATTTTTTCACTTTAAGTGATAGTTCTTCTTACCCATATAGTCGCAGTTGCTGGTCTGTGTGAGTGTAATACATACATCAAGTTTGGTCCATTAAGTCCTTTTGCTGTCGTGGGAATGGGAGCTATTTTCCAGGTTTGAGTTGCTGCTCAAAATCATGTTTTCATTATTATGTTTTCATTCATTTGAGCAATACACTTACAACAGGGAAGAATTAAATGGACCAAACTTGGTGGATGTAGTACACTCACATAGACCAGCGATGTGTTGGAATCCAAACATTTACTTTCAGTTTATTGTCCTCAGTTGCTCGACTGTGTGACTTTTTCCAGGTCGCCTATAGGAGCCTCCTAGTGGTGCTATCTAAAAAGTGGTAGGCAAAGGGTCCAGCAGCCACATCACTGGCTGTTCTACTTGGTAGAAAGACTCACTTTACATGAAAGCTAAACATGAGTCATGCATGTATGTTAAACTAAATACATGTATACTTTGAAAGTTGAGTTTATCTCTTAGACAAAATAAGCCCCAAATGAATGGTAAAACACATTTGCTTGCTATTACTTTAAGGAATCTGGACACTAAATACTAGAAATGAAACTGCATAAACAGACATGCAAAGGCCTCATGCACGTCTGCCCTCAGTGCTTCAGGACCTTTTGCTTTGTGCATTGTTTAGCCAGCCACTGAGCCAACAACAGACAACAGCACTTCACCAGCAAACCTCAAAAGAGGAGGGGGGTCGGGGTGGCTGCGTGGGCCTCATGGACCTCCCTATTTGAAGTTTTATGGGTGCTTGTCTTAAGTAAATTCAGATGCGGCTGTAATAATCTAACGCTGCATTCGAGGATGGGGGTGAGGTGGGGCTGGGATTACAGATCGAAAGCATGTGTGTGTAAGAGCCCCAAAGAGCCAACACATGCTGCCATGACTGGCCTCCATGTGCGTTCATATCTACCGTATAGCACACTTTAGCCTTCCTCCACATAAAGCTGTAATTCCCATTCAGTAGCCTGGCACATCATATACCAGCCTTAGCTTTGATCTAGCTGGTAGGTTAATACAGTTTCATCACGGCTAAATGCATGCAGACTGATTTAATGATATTACAGGACTTGCATGTGAAATTCTGTTGTCCTTGTGGCATGTGTATCAGTATGGACCATTAAACTCTGCAAGTTGTCAGTATGGTCCTGTACCAACCTCTCCTATGCAGACTTCTGCACATTTATTGTACTTAGTGATTAAAGGGATTCTGAAGTCCTGAGGCTGTGTAAGGTTGGAGTCAGGACTGGTTGCTTTATAAAAAAAAAAAAAAAAAAAAAAAGTGGTTAGACTTATTAGTTTACCACAACAGATTGATGTTTTAAAGGGGCATTATGGGAAGTCATCAGGTTTGGTTGCCCCCTCAGACGTTATAACAGTAATGCCTCAGCTGGAGTTCTTTGCTTTGACGCACAGCAGCGATGCGTCTAGGTATGAAGTGCAGCTGAGTACTGTCAGCCTGACCAGTGTACTGATTGCACCGATGTATTCAAGAACACCATCACGGACTGCTAACATATAATCTCTGAAATTTTTTTCTCCAAGCTGCTTTACATGCATAAGAATAAAAAAAAAACAGTTACATGCTGAGAAGGTAAATAGAGACTGTGCTAATTTGTAGAAATTATTCTTATTGCTCTTACCAGATTAAAAGCCTCATGACCAGAGCTGAATACCTCAAAGAAAATATCAAGGTAAGCATACATTCCCTCCACTTATTCAGCTTTGATGGAGAACTCCTGACTAGATCTGCTATGTAAAACATGGGAGATTTTGTTGATTACCGAAATGAAGTATCCAGAAACTTTGATTCTTCATATCCAAGAAGCAGTCAGATACTTCTTTTTCTTTCTGAGTGTGAAATATGCACTATCTCGGGGAAACTGGCCTATGTTCTTACATAGTGAGGGATGGATAGTGGCAAATTAAAACAAATCTTTGTACTTTTTAATTGGATTTTAGTTATCTTATGTCAGTGGTTGACAAAATACCACTTTTACCAACCAGGCCTTTTGTATGGTAGAGACTATGAGCTTCAGAATAACATAGTTATAAAAATGGATGAACAGTATTTGGGCAATGAAGTCCTACACTAGCACCTGATGTTTATTTCTCAAGATGAATTGTGTTTGCCTTTTTGTTTTAGCTCATTTCTGATATGTTTTTTAAATTTTTTTTTTAGATGCAGGAGACTCAGAAGGACGTGTCTCTGGATCGAGAGCCTCTGTCAGAGTCTGTCAGGAGCTGTGAGTTTCCCTGCTGTGTTCCATTAGTGGTGATCATAAACTGTTCCTGTGTCCTTGAGAGTACTCGTTTTCTCAGAGCCTGGTAGCCATACTGATCAATGACTGTTTGCAGGGGCGGTGGGTAAGAAAGAAATTGCCACCTGAAGTCATAATGAAATTTCCCTTCAGTGAAGGTTTTTCCACTAGTAAAATATGAGCCTTTCTCTTACCGTGCTGGTTACCCCGTGGGACTGTCTGGCTCTTTGATTTCATTTCAGTGCAGCCCTGGGCCACCCTGTCCTCTGCCCTCTTGTAAAATCTACCTTGTGAAAGTGAGACTTGGTTCTAGCCAAGAGTAACCTTCCTAACATGCAGACACCAAAAACCACAATAATACAAACACACACATTCATACTCACATATTCACATGCAGACTCACAATTTAAAACATTTTTTAAAAAATCTGTATATAAAACATATATTAACTGCTTAATATGTAAAATAATCATATAACTTAGAGCCTCGTTTAAAAAATATATGAAGTTACATTTTCAAACACAGTCTCCAACCCACATTACACTAATTCCCAGTATTTGCCAAACTCAGCTTTCAGATGGATAGTGAATACCTAAAGCCTAGACAATATCCTGTTTTGAGAAAAAAAAAAATTCCTGGGGAATTAAGGATAAAAAAAAGAAAGGGTGGGGGGTGTTCAGTGACTCTGGAGGACGCTCAAGTTTCATGAAGACCGTGGCTGCTGTTCCTGCTGCTGTTTTTTTTACACAGCCGCACCACACTCAGCCATGCCACGCTGGCCCTGATCCAACAGGAGCTTCACAGGAGGGTCTCAGCGACGCCCCAGCCTGTCTACTGACCTTAAACTACACCAGAGCTGCACAGACCAGCTGAGAGGCATTTCGCGCCAGCCCTGTAGCCTTTTCACATTTTAGACTGTTAGCTGCTTTTATCCAGTTCAGTTCAAATGAGTAAGCAGGGACAGATTAAGTCTCCTGCTTGAAAACACGACCATGCCACAGTGCTGATAAGTCATTTTGCAAGATTTGATTTATTAAATAAGAGAATTCCCTTGACAGCTGGGTGGAAATGTCACTATTGGCTGTTGTGGGGATCGAAGTTATCCATTATATCGTTTGGTGGTGTATTTTTCTTATTCCTCTAGATACGTCACCAAACATAGATGATGTGATATTTTTTCAGCAATGGTGTTTGACATCAGAGACATGTTCAGCTCTCTCAAACATCAATGATAAGCGACAGGTCTTGGTGTCAGTCAGTCAAAATCAAAGAGCCATAGCTTCCTGAGAGAATCACCATTTTGCAATGACAGTCATACAGGGAGATATCCCTCAGCCAGCAGTGTGTTCAAGACCTCAGAATGCAATGCAGCGACAAGATATTTTGTGATAAGGAAGGGGCACCGCCACAATTATGAACTCACCATGAAGTGTTTGGCTAGCTAGCTATATATGCCCATGAGCCCACATTTGATTGAAAACAGCAAGTTCACGCCTCTTCTCTGGGGTTTGTCGAAAGGCACTCTGGGAAAAGAAGGAAAGTAGGTGCAGCAAAAAACTAAATTACTCTGCCTAATTCTAAAATACAAACCATCGTAACGTCTTGATATCTAACAGTAAGAATTTCTTAAGATGGATTTTTCCTTTAATCTTTGAACGGGAGATATATTATATCCAAAACAACCTCAAATTCTTAAAAAAAAAAAATCATATGCCTTGTAATTATAAGGGCAGTGACACACAGGTCAGCTTTTTGGGTGACTGATTAGGTAACAGTGCCCATAGTGTTGCCTCAGCTCTGCTTGGCTTTAAAAATGGGGAATTTTCTAAATGGAAAATGAAACACACATGCTAACACACAGCAACCACTACTGTCTCCTCAGCCTGCTGTTTGCAGTGAGCCAGCCGGCCACCGTGGACATCCGTGGAGCCTCTGACTGCCTGGGAGTCTTCAAGTTGGGGTGCAGGACAGCTGCTGCCTGGATCATCTGCTCGTCTGCTTATCAGACCTTCATCCCACCTCGCCCTAACCAGCACAGTGCACTGTCAGGGTGGGAAATTAATGCCAGTCGCCACATAAATGCTGGTAAAGTTTAGTTGTGGTTGGAAAGTTTGTCTCCCCTACCAGAGGCTTTGGCTAGTAGACAGCTTGTCTTGGTTCTGTCCTCAAAACCAGTTTTGCCGGTAAAATAATGAAAGTAGCCCTTGTGCTCTCTATTGTACTTAGTTGCTTGCCCTTTACACTGAATCGGTCACCTTCCTCCTGACAAAACACTGACACAGACATGCTGGACAGTTTCTATGACATTGCACTGTCATGGTAGCCTGGTTAAAGCGGGACTGTATGTTTTGTTCTAGTGGCGGATGTTTTAATCACCTCACACATAGATAAAAACTATCTGCGAGTGGAAAGTTGCAAGTATACTTGAAATTAAATGGGAACAGAGATTTTTAGAGTTCTCATGACAATTTTGTACTGTAGTATTATGCACGGTATTATCTTGAAGAATCTCCACACATGCACACACACACCCACACACTTTCTCTCTCTTCCCCATTGCCTTTGCTGTGGGCAAACCACAGGCTCACCATGCTCTCTCCACTGATGGAGCCCTCTCCACCGCTACGAGGGAAAAACTGGAGAGGTGCGGCTTCTGCCTTATTTACACTAGCCTTGCATTTTCTTAGGTTTGGCACTGGACGGGATTTGAGGCACACAGTCAGTAGTGGCGGTCAAGCAAGGCCTTCATAAGTAGGCCTCTATGAGACGTAAAAGTGCAGTAGTTGGTGGCAGGCCCACAACCCTCGCTGTTGTAGGTCGTCATGGACTTGTTTGATTTGAGACAGAGAATGCAGAAATCTACTACAGGGGAGTAGTAAGCATTACTTTGGGAATATAAACTGTAGAATCTACCTGAAAAGGGAGCTATAGGGGAAAAATATAGATATGTGTATTGGCGTATGGTTATCACAATGCTGTCATGTTTCTTTAATTTTCATTTGAATGTTTTATACAGCTGTGGTTTTATAATCTATTTATTAAATGAGAAATGCAATGGAAAATAAAAGGCAAATCTCCAAAGTCGCTGTAGTCTGTAATCTGTTGAGTTTCAGTAGACGCTTAGTCAACAACGAAAAGCAAACGCTCAACTCCAGAACTTATGGAAAGATTTATGTGTCGTCGTGGGAGCTCCGCTGCTGGTCGCTTGCCATCATCATCATCTGGAAGGCTGCTCTGCAGAAACAGCTGGCTCATCTCCACAAGGAAAAGAGAAAGTGAGACAGGCAGGGGCAACCAAGGATGTTTTATGCACATGAACTTCTATTCAAGTCTGGAAAAGTGTGGAAAGTGAATTTGAAAATTTTCAGGTCTAAAAATGTGTCTGAACTGCACAAAGAATATAAGTTTTTTTTGTTTTTTTGTTTTTTTACTTTTTACTTAGCTCTCATTTCCCTTATTTATTCTCTTAGATGTTTTTTCATATAATAATTCCATCTCTTATGAGGGTACCAATGGATCTGGCTGTTTTACTCCTTCCTAATGATTCCTTATAATTCTTATGTTGCTCTTACTGTAAATCGCTCTATATAAGAGCAAAAATAAAATGTTCCAGGTCCTCTACACTTACAGCTACACATTTCTTTTGTAGATCTTGGCCCCAGTTTTATTTCACTTTTTTTTCATTGGGGTATTTTGTTATTGGCAAGGTAGAGTGTGAAATCATTTTGCACTGATATTATCAGCATACAGGAAATTGATTACTTACCAACATATTGAAATCCAGACATAAGTCTGAGTTGTGGTGTATAGAATTTGTGGAGAAACCCTGTCGTAAGACCAAACGGCAGGAAAAAGCTGGGGAAAAAATGAATAAAAATGAATCTGAATGCAAATGAATTGGACTTGAAACTGTGACCTAAGACAATGAAATCTCACAAAAATAACACTGATTTGTCAACTCATTAAGCCAGCAGGGGGTTGGCAGTTGCTGTGGGAGCCGTGGCTCTAAATCCTGGCCCTCAGGAGCTGGTGGTGTACTGCTGGTTCTTCAGCAGAAAATCATTCCCTGCATGGATGGTTAGAATGAAAACCAGCAAAACTCTAGCCCTCAGGACCAGGACTGAGAACCACCATGATGGAGAAACCAGAAGACTGACCTGAAAACCTGAAGTCTGCAGGATGCCTAAAAAGTATGCTTTTTTTTTTTTTTTTTTTTTT